>PVHX01007627.1:0-47421 GCA_004024805.1 Geosciurus inauris
TGGCCTATACCCTAAAGACTTAAAAACAGCACACTACAGTAAAGCAGCCACTTCAATGTTTATAGCAGCACAATTCACAATTGCAAAACTGTGGAAGCAACCCAGATGTCCTTCAATAGATGAATGGATAAAGAAACTGTGGTACATATACACAATGGAATATTATTCAGCAATAAAAGAGAATAAATTTATGGCATTTTCTTGCAAATGGATGGAATTGGAAAGCATTATGCTAAGTGAAGTAAGCCAATCCCAAAAAAACAAATGCCAAATGTTCTCTCTGATTAGTGGATGCTGATACATAAGGGGGGTGGGAATGGGAAACATAAGAGAAATGGAGGAACTCTGGACACGGCATAGGGGAGGTGGGGGGTGGGAAAGGGGAATGGGTATAGTAAAGATGGTTGATTGAGATGGTCATCACTACCCTTGGTGCATGTATGAAGACACAATTGGTGTGACTTTATCTGGTTTGCAACCAGAGAAATGGAAAAAGTGAGCTCTATATATGTACTATAACTTGAAATGCAATTAAATAAACTAATTAAAAAAAATACTGACGGGGAGGGAGCAGATGATAGAAAAGGGGTAGTCATTTCTGCCAGTTTTCTTACGTCTGTTTTCCAAACTTACAGTATTTCTTTGAGAATACGTATTTCTTCTTTATAGCCAATTCAGACATTAGAAAGCAGATAAATGGGCTGGGGCTGTAGCTCCGTGGTAATGCACTTGCCTCACATGCGTGAGACACTGGATTTGATCCTCAGCACCACGTTAAAAAAATAAACAAAGATATTGTATTCATCTACAACTAAGAAAACATTAAAAAAAAGAAAGCAGAAAAATGATAACTTCTTGTATTATTAAATACATATGCAAATGCATGCATATGTCTGTGCACATTGCCTTCCTCGTTCTAGGAAAAGATGGGGCATCAGGTCCAAGCCAGGTGCACTGCCTGAGAATAGCTCAGGAAAGGTTATGTTCTCTTCAGAATTTTAGTTTGTTGTCCTCATCTGCCCAATTTATGCAGGACTTTCCCCTCTGTCATTGAAAGAACGTGTTTGGCACAGAGGACCTGGTCAAGCAGACAACATATTTCTTACTTTAGAAGTGCAACGGGTAGAATAAAGGGCCTGAGAACCAGAACTGCTGCCAGAAATAGCAGGGCAAAATCACCCACTTCCAAGAAGGTCATTCAGTTTCAGAACAGGGTGCAAGCAGATTGAAGCAGATTCTTGGCACTGCCATGGTCATGTCTGCCTGTTGCATAACTCAGAGCCCTTGGTTCCCTTGATGGAGAGCACTGCGTCTACCGGGCATTTTCTGTTCCTCTCTGTTATACCATTTTCCAGCCACGTCATATTAATCACTGTTTATCAGGCGACCTTCCCTAATAACTCACTCTCCCTTCTCTTTTTAACAGCTACCTGTTGAGAATCCTATTTTTAACAAACAATTATAAGCTAAGAGCTGTCATCTGTCAGGTTTTAAATGTTCGTTAAAAATAGGAGTCCCAGACATGTAGTCATTAGACCACAGAAAGCCGCAAACAATAGGAAAAACAAGAAAGAATGGGAGATGTTAATTACATCTGAATTCATTACTGGGCCTCAGCTTAGGAGGGGCCACAGTTGGTGGCCAATCATAAGATGGAAGACCATTGCCCTTCACAGAAACGGTTGTACTGACCTTCAGGAAACTACATCCCTGTGGACACTGTTCATGTCCATAAGTGAGAAAAAATGGGTTTTTTTTAAGACCTGAAAGAATTGGAAAATAAGATAATCTCTCAAGAGTGATGCACAACTTGAATGGAGAATGCTCTGAAACTGTGATTCATTTTTCTTTCGTCTTTCTTATTTTACTCAGCATGACACTGCCTGCTTGTATGCATCAGATCTCTTGATGGGAGAGAACATAAGAGGTAAGTACTATGTCGCCACGTTGCTGATGAGGAAACTGAGGCTTTGGGATGTCAAGTAGTTTGCCCAAGAATGCAAAGCTGGAAAGTGCAAAGCTGGCACTCTAGAACCCACCCTCCTAACCCCTCCCCTGGGATGCTCACCACTGTCTCCATCCTAAGCCAGAGATGCCTTTCTATGAAACCCAAGGAGGAGCATCAGCTCCCCATCCTGTGGCTGGGCTTTCTCATTCAAGCTACAGATGCTTGGGATCTGATGGATGGTAGCATCTTGGCTTTCAGTCAAGAATCACCTGGCATGGAAGAGTGAAGGTTGTGATTTGTTCCATGGCCCCATTCTGAGCTCAACATTCTGCCATTTTGCCCTGGGTGTAAAAGATACAGGATCTGAGGATACATCTGCACAGGTTGACTAAAGATCACATTTTAAACATTAATAGCTTCTTTTGTTTTCATCTAATTTCCTTTTGGGGCCCATAACTCTTTTTTCTCTTCTCATGTGTGACATAATATTTTATATGTTCAAATACATAACTATAAAAAGGGATTTATTACATTGGCTCACATGATCAGAGGCTGGTAGTCCCACAATGGCCATCTGCAGGATGGAAAGCCGCTAGAAACTAAGAGCTGGTCAGTCCAAGAAACTGGAGCCTCAGAACAAGAGGGACCAATGATGCAGCCCAGGTCAGTCTGAAGGGTCGAAGTTCCCTGGAGAGTCAGTGGTGCAAGTCTTTGCTGGAAAACTGAAGAAGCTAGAGTTCGATGTCTAAGGCCAAGGGCAGAGGCAATAGATGTACCCACTCACGAAGAATCAAGCTTGCACAGGCTGATAGGCTTTCTCCTCCTTCTGCTTTTGTCCCATGTGAGTCCCCAGTCCAGTGGGCAGTGCCACCCACATTCAGGTCTCCATCCTCAGTTTGCTGTTCCACATGCCAATCATCTCTGGAATCATGCTCACAGACACACCCAGAAGTGTGCTTTACAAATTACCTAAGCATCTCTCAATTCAACCAAGTTGACAATCAAGATTAGACAAGGAAAATAATGGGAAAATCCCATAGGGTTAAGACTGCTCCAAAAGGCAAGCACATATTCCGTCATGGAGGACAAAGGAAGCTCTTCATGTTTAAAAAGATGATCTCCAATTGACCTATGCAGATGTATCTTCACATCTTGTATCCTTTACATCTGGAGAATCTACAATTACCCAGGGCATCATGGCAGAAGGGTGAACTCTGGAGAATGGGACCATGGAACAAAACACTACCTTGACTCCCCCATGTGAGGTGATATGGACAGAGTCTCGACAGAAAATCAAGCTGCCACAGCCCACCTGACCAAGTGTGGTTGAATCAGAAAGCCCAGCAGCAGGGTGGGGAGCTGAGATTGTGTACGTGTATGTTTCTGTTCCTCTGGAGAACTCTGACGAGTATACCCTGACTTAGGGAAATTCAAACTTGCACATCCACGCACATGGTAGGCTGTTAAATTCCACGGAGCAGAAGACCTTTAAATAGCATTTTCTGGTATGTCAGATTCCACCTCAACAACAGCCTGGGGGAGGAGAAGAGAGTCCTGCTAATTGACAATCACACAGAAATGACGAGCAAGCATCTCTAAAATGCTAATTGTTACGTGTTTATTGAAGCCTATCCATATGCCTGTGCTGAATGCTGAAGTACAAAAACATTCCCAATGAACTTCCAGTCTGATTGCACTCAAAAGAATAAGCGAAAATATGTATTATATGCAATCAAGGGTTCAAATGTGCAAAATGTGGTTCAATTGATGAAAGTCTGTGATGTAATCATGTTTCAGACATACACCTACAATATTAAGTGAGTTATTTTCTCCATGAAATTCAAACAAAAGTCCATAATTTTCTATGGGAAGCTATGATATCTTGCTAAAGCTATCAGTTGGGGGTTCCTTTCAGGCACTTACATTTCCCTTTGGAATTCTTTAAAATATTTCATAAGAAATGCAATTGTTAAAGCCAGAGATAGTACTTTTTGTTGCAAATAAAAATTATTTTTCCATTACCTATCTCACCTTAGATGTTATTTCAAAAATGCATTCTCTAGAATGACATCTACAGATTGTGAGGGTTTGGCTTTTGGAATCCAGCTTTGGAGCCCTCTCTTCCCCCAAAATGAATCTACTGGGAGCCCTGGTCCCACCAAAACAATTCTTGAAGTTTACAGAGAATGCTTCATAAACTTTATAGCCAACAGACTTTGAGGAAGGAAAGACAAGTACAGCGTCAGGGACTGCACAGAGGCCTTCTAAATTCCTTTTTCAGTTTGCAGAGCTGCAGATAAGTTTTTCCATGGAGCAGTCCAACCCCTGTCTGCTGCAAGACCTGGCTTTTTTTTTTTTTTTAAACAAGTCAGTAAACTAACTGGAACTTCTGTCAAGTCTGGTGTCTCTGTATAAATGGGTACAAATTTAACTTGACACATTAACTTCTTTCTAGAAAACAATTTAGATTCATAGAATCATGAAATCCCAGAGTTAGAAGGGCCTTAATGGTCATCTAATTCAAACACAGGTCTCCAGCTTCAGTTGCTCATTTCTAAAGAAGTCTGTTTTCCAGAGCAGTTGCTCTTGAGTGCCCAGAATTGGATAACTTGTGTGTCCTTGTCCCATTTGAACAGGTCAGTGTGAACATCATCTCATTAGTGACTCTTTCTTGCTTGATAGTGTGCCTAGATTCTGAGCCATAGGACAAGTAGAGATTTTTTTTGAAAAAGTCCTATATTTAAAGAAAGATGCAAGTATTATTAATTTTATTTTTTACCTGAGACCCAGAGACACTAAGCAAAATTTGAAACCAAGTCATTTGAGTTTTTAACCTGTACTCCTTGGATGCTCTTTCTGCCATACCACACTGCTAGAATATCTTAACAAACCCAAGAAAGAATGGAAGATAACTTAAAAAGAAATTGAAACAGATAGTTAATATGGAGAATTAGAATCTGATTGTTTTTGTCACCTCATAGCTACAAATATCTACTCCTATCTCTATAATTTTCTTTGTAGAAAAGTCTGTACTGAAAAGCCCGTACTGAAAAGCCCGGTGTGTTTGTAGTTTCTAAATCTCTCCTAAAAATATGGAGGATTGAGAAGTCCCTCTGCCATTCACCCATGAAACACAATGAGTAGTTTCAAATCACAGGGCTGGAAAACCCACCAGAACAGAATGAAGTCTCCAGCCCGGAGGGCAGCAGGAGGCAAAGACTTAAAAACCAGGAGCGGCAGCTCAGAGGCTGGGAGAATGTGTCCTAGCAGGCAGGTGCTCGGGAAAATGGGAGACAGTAAGTCACGTAGGTTGCTGCAAGTCGGAGACCAGGGCTGTGCACTGATGCTTGGTGTCAGGTCTGACTGGAGAGAAAGCTCCCAGCTGCCCAGCTGCCCGGTGACCAAGAGAGTTAAGAGAGGCCTGGGCGAGGCTGCAGACGGAAGCAGGGGAGTGAAATCTGACGACAGAACAAAGGCCTGATGAGCAAGCTGAGATATATATTTCAAAATTTTATTCTACTATGAATCATGATGTTGAGTTTTCAGAAAACACATAGAAGAAGGAATCCCAGTAAAGGGCAAGAACAACAAGGTCCATGGCTAGTGACAGTCAACTAGCAACACCAGGAGGTTTTGGGTTGGGGCTGCCTGATTCATTTTCATCCAAAACTTAATTTATACAAGGATCAGATTCTATTTTCTGTTGTGGAAATTTGTTTCCCTCCAATGACAGCAACTTGGTTCATAGTTGGCACATTTATCCTTCAGTTCCACTGAGTTCAACTGGGTCTTCCTCTCCTTTAACATTTTATATTGTATTAAACAGAAAGGTAAAGAATAGAAAAATAACCATGATTAGAAATAGACAGCTGTCTACCTTCCACCTACTAGAACTAATTAATCTTAACGTTTGGTCGTATGCACTTCTCATCTTTTAAATATGGTGATATTTTATATAAGATGTAGAAATTCTACATACAGTTAAAAGAATAAAGTTGAAGGTCCCTGGTCATCTACCCAGGGCCATTCTCCTTCCTCCCCAGAGCCAGTCTCTATCATGAATTCAGTAGGTATCCTTTGCCAAACCTGTGCCATGTATTTAAACAGATATGCCATAGAACATTACCTTGTTACTTTTCCAACTAATTGCTGATTGTGTTTTGTTGTAGGTATCAACTCATCCTTATATAATATGGTAGGCATGAATCTACAAGTGGCTATTTTTTCAGCCATCTGTTTTGAGATCTTAGTCTCCATGACCACTAGTTTCAAGAATTTCTGTAAAAAAGAAAAGGGTGGTTCTCATAGGGCAAATGTTCCTGTTAGATAATCAGAGATTAGGGAGGTGAGTATACTGGATAAAAGGAAGATATTAAAAGGACTCAGAATATCATAAGGATCTTTGACTTATGGAATGAAAAGGCATATTTTTAAAAATTGCAAGGAGAATTAATTGGCATGGGCACTTTTGTTTTTGCTTTGTGGAGCTATTTTATTCAAATGACACACACAGTTTTTCCCTCCCAGAATTAAATCATTGTGTCCGTCATCCCACCAAGTTCATTCCTGTGTAGAAAAAAGTAAATAGTTGTGTTCTTCCCTTTTTATAGAGTTTCAGCTTACTTATGTTGGGAGCTTGCTTCAATTTTTTGTCCTTATTTCTTGTCATAGTTTGCAGTTTTTACACTGAGACATTTGCTATTTCTTTGCACTGAGACATTTGCTGTCTCTACCTCTTCAGTCATGTAGAGAAGTGGTCTGGAGCGAGGGCTCATTGACCTTATTTTTCTTGTGGTTTCCTCTCATTATTTTATTATTTCATTGCAAGGCAATATTTTTTAAAAGACCTCATGCTGGCAAATAGAAGTTGACCTAATGGGGCATAACAACTTTTTTGGAGTCTCAAGGTCTGTGATGTGAATACCCTAGTTTGTTTTTAAAAGATTTTCATAATCCACTGTGTAAATATACATATTTACACAATTTCCAAACACGTACTTTGAAGCCACAGTCCTCCCAGCTTCCTATTTGTTAGTAACCAATCACACATCAATGTGTATCTGCAATCTTGAATTCCAACATATCACTTTGTCGTTTTCAAATCTTGTGAGAGCTGGAACTCAGAACAGGGACTTGCCCGTGTTGCTTCAGAGGAAGCATCCTAAGCCCGCCCTCCACTTTGAAGGGAAGAAGACTCCTGAGTTTTGATAAACTTGACCTCTACGGAGTTACAACAGAGAACAGAAGTGAGATGAAGGTTTTCAGGCACTGACTTTAACCTTGCCCTTCTAGGTAGCATTTACAACACCCTCTGGGGTGCACTTTTGGTTTTGTCCCCTAACATCCTAACCAAGACCCTGGGTACTGGAGGGAAAGTCACAGCACATGGATGGTTGGAAACACAGAGGATTGTCCATGTTTGAGCGGTTTCCAGTAGGCTTGAGCTACCCTTGCTTAGGACTAAGGAGCTCAGAGAGAAAGAGAAGGAAAAGAGCCGCCAACCGACTGGGTTTTGCTTAATTTTGGCTGAATTTTAAGGTAGGAGTGGAACATCTAAAGGAAACCTGTCTGGGTATCTCTAGATGCCCAGCTGCCGCTAAAACCAAAGAACAAGGACGCTCAGAGACACTTGAGGCAGAGACACAGAGGCCCTCTGCTAGGCCCGTGGCGGGACATTTTAGGTTTCTTCCAAGAATCCTTTTTGGATTTATTGCTTCAACAGCCTGGGTCATTTGCTGGTGTCTTGTAGACTTTTCAGTTCAAGAAGGATTTTCTCTTGATCTTCGGTGGCTTTTTTCCCCCTATATTGCAATTTCTTTGGGGATGTTATTATCACTTCTCTTATACAAATTGTTGCACTAATATTTTCCCTTCATTTTCGTCTTTTAGAAATCAAATAGAGACAGGAAGATCAAGGGGAGGAATTTCAAACAAGGGCTGCCAGATGCCATTTGTCCCCTGGTGAGCTCTGCCTCCCTCAGTCCTGCCCTGCCTGTGAGTAATTTCTCATTTCGGTTCCAGATGGTTTGTTCGACCTTAAAGAAAACCCTCTGGGAGAAGTTTTTTAGTCTCACACCTAAAATCATTAATGTTGGCAGCTCAGTGGAGACACAGGCTAAAATATTCCCTCTTGGGAACTGTAATTCCAGCCCCAAAGATGGCTTAGTGAAGCCAGTAATGCTCTCTTATCTCCAGATGAGTAAGCTTACCAATTAAAATTCTTGGTTTCTCATATGCATAACTTTCTCACACTGAGGTGATGGAGAGAAGTCCTGGAGGGTCTCCTTCCAGCCCTCTGATCTGGCCTTTGAAAAATTCAGTGTAGGCAAAAGTATATTCTTATGCTAGATAAGGACTAGAAAATCTGGTACCTTCTTCCCACCATCACTATCATCACGATTCATCAAGCACCTGGTCTTTAGGGTCCCAGACCATACACAGAAGTCTAAGATGCAATCCCTCCCCCAAAGTCATCCCGAACAGCATGCAACCACGGGACATGCATATATTTACATAAAATGGAAAGATAAATAGCTTTCAGAGGAATGACAGGAGCAGTAAATACTGCAGGAGTCCAAGAATCGGAGAGAAGATTGCAATCCGGGTAAGACAAAATGACCTCATTAAGGAGGTGGCACTTGGAGAATGGCACAGCTAAGATTAAGACAGGAAGGAACAGTTATTCTTCCAAGAAATACTGCGTGAATGAGGACAAAAGGGCAGATGCTGAAGATGAGTTTTACCTGCAGGTGTAAGACTACCTCCTCCTTGTAGGTGCCCGCATGACTGTCAGGCCATTCTGTACACATGGGAATATTAAACAACAATGCCTGGGGCTTTGGCAAGGCAACAAAATTTACACTTTGTCTTCTCCCCAAGTTACTAAAAGCAGTGTGTTTTTAGCTTGGAAAAGACTGAGAACTGTATCTATTTTAGATGGCATATTTTTATTTATTTATTCTGGTAACATAGTTAAGTTTTTGTCGTATTGTAAAATTGATACAATAGTATGCATGTGTTACACACAAAATAACTTACTCTTTTAGCACGCTATATTAGGAATTTTGTTTGTTTTGTGTATGTGTATTTTGTTCTGCTTTGCAGTACTGGGGATGGAACCCAGGGCCTCACACATGGTAGGCAAGTACTTTACCATGGAGCTACATGCTCAGCCCCACATCTTATGAATTCTAGCAAAAGCATGCAGTCACATAACCATAACTACAATCAAAATATTGATGTTTCATCACTCAAAAAGTTCCCCTGTGGTCTTTGTAGGCAACCTTTTCCCCCTTAGATTTGGCAACCTCAGATCTTTTTTTTTTTTTTTTTTGGTCCCTACAATTTTGTCTTTTCTAGAATGTCATATAAATGAGAGTAAAAATGTAGATTTGGGGACTTTCTCCCACTTAGTATAGTGCACTTAGTCATCCTTGTCGTGAGTATCAGCAGGTGATTGCTTTTGGTTGCTGCGTGGTGTTCCACCATATAGATGTACTAAAGTGTGTTTTTCCACACCCAGGTTGACTACATGTGGGTTGTTTCTACCTTTTTTGCTATTAATAAAGCTGCTGTAAGACTCTTCTTTCAGGTTCTGATGTGAATCTAGGTTCTCATTTCACTGTGTACATTCTTAGGAGGGAGCCCCACTCTTAGTTATATGATCACTGGGTCATATAACAAGTGGGAGTTTGGTTTTACAAAAGAGCAACCAGGCTATTTTCCCAACTGATCCCGCTACTTGCAATCCCACCAGCAGTGTATAAGATTTCCAGTTTCTTTTCACACTTGCCAGCACTTGGCATTGCCGTTCAAAACCGTTTTAGCCGTTTTAATAGGAGTTGGCTGATACCTCCCTGATGCTTCAGTCTGCATTTTAGTTTGCATGATGTTGAACGTATTTTCATCAAACTGATGGCTTTTTAACTGTACCACAACCGTAAGTAACTGTCCCACTGCAGCACTGGTTCTCAACTTAAAATAATTTTGCACCCAGGGAAACGTACAGTGATAACAGACCCTTTCAGGAGTCACAATTGCAGGGGGCGGGGGTGGGGCACCAGCATCTACTGAGCAGAGGCCAGGGGTGCTGCTGACCATCCTACAGTGCATGAGATAACCCAACAACAGATTCCATGCCAAAATGTCAATGCCGTCAAGGCTGAGAAGCTGCTAGAAAAATTCAAGGCACAGGCCACCCTGAAGATTATGGGAGCCCTGTATTATACCACCTTTATTCTAAATAAAAACAGACCTAGAAAGCAATTTCCCAGTTGCTGTTTAACCTGTTTTTGATCATCAGTGTGCACCCAGGTTCATAGATTCATAGCCCTCGGTTTGTCACTCACCAAGATAAGCTCTCTCAGGTTTAGATACATGTAATTGCTAGCATAGGTATTTGGCCCTCCACTTACATGAATAAACGTCAATTCACTGAGGTTTTCCTTTGCAACTGAGGTCATTTTAATGGTGAGTATTTGTGTTATCAAACTGTAGCCTAAAGTAAATTATGTTTGCCTCATAAATCCTTGAAATTGTTTATAATTTATTACCCAAGAGGCAACTCTCTTATCCTCTCTGCATCTCAATCCTTGACTGTGAAATAGGAGATGGGGGGAGGAGGACTGATGGCTGAAGCTACTGGGGCTCTCAGGGGCTTTGCTTTCCACAGAGACCCTTGGGTGCCACACTGCTATCCAACAACACAGTGAAGTCATTCATGAGCCATTGGTTGGCATCAAATGTATTTATTTGAGAACCCTTGCCTCCAAACTCCCAGAAAATAAATCTTAATAAATAATTAACAGACAAACAAGACCCCAAGATTTGCCTAGGGGAGGGCTGGGATTGTGGCTCAATGGTAGAGCACTTGCCTCGCATGTGTGAGGCAATGGGTTCGATCCTCGGCACTGCATATAAATAAATGACTAAAATAAAGGTCCATCAACAACTAAAAAAAACTTAAGAAAAAAAAAAAAGATTTACCTAGGAAGAATTTGGCTTTCTTTGAAGACTTCTTATAAATTCTATTTTTCAATTTAGGTTTTTGCATGAGTTCAGAAGTGGAGCCATCTCCAGACTGTGTTTAGGAACCCAGAAGCTGATCTTCAGAACAGATGTAGAAAGAGCAGAAAGATGGAGGACCACCTGCTTGCTAGGACCAACTACTGCTCTGAAATTTTCTCCTCATTTTCCTTACCATTCATGCAAAGAACCTTATTCAGTGAATCCTCACCATAGGTCTACTCCCTTCCTAGTACTGTGCAAGAGACCATGACAGACACCCAAGATTAGGAGATGGCATCTTTCCTTCTGGAGTGGAAGGAGGAAGGATTAGATAATAACCCTCAAAGCATCAGACTGTAACTGACAATTTACAAAGGCTGGATGGTCAGCCCTTTGCAGGATAATGTCCCTACAGCTGACATTTGCACATAGTAGGGCCCTGAGTAAATATTTTGTGGATGAATTTCCAGAATACAAATAGTGTTGCTCAGACTCTCTGTGATGAAGGCCCTTTTCAAAACCCCTAAGCCAGTGGAGATCAATTCCCTGGTAAAACACAATAGAAACGTGCTTGGATGTCACAACAATGCCAGATTGTTACGCGTGTTTTTACATGCTTCTCTCGATTTCTGCGGTTATCTCATTGTCAACTAATAATACAATACCCCACAGACAGGTCACAGCCACGCTTTGGCGATGAGAAGGAAGAGGGCACCACCCTGTGCCTGAAGTGATCGGGATGTATAAACCCACAGTTCACACAGTCCACCCACTAAGCCTGGGGGTTGATGCAATTTAGTAACCACAACGATCTGACTCCCTGTCCTCAAACTCCAACCAGATGTGACTCTGCCTCCCCATCTTCCTCCCAAGCCTGGTTTCTATTCAACCCTTGGGGTGAGGAAAGAAATAAAGGCAGAAGATGAGGAAATCAGAAAAGAAAAGAGGCAGGTGGAGGATGAGGGCGTGGCCAAGATCCACTCCCTGAAGTGACAAAGGCCCAGCCTTCCCCCCTTCTCTGGCTCAGGCCACCTTGCATTCACTCATCCTGCAAACTGGGCTCACACCTCCGCGAGCTGAGATTTTGGGGCGGCAGTTTCTCACGCCTCCCTTGTTAGTCACTGGGTGGTATCTGTCATATGGCATCATGGTCAGGCCACTCAAGAGATTGCAGCCAGTGACCTCCAACCTAATGGTTCTCTAATTAGTGTTTCTAGCTCACTGAAGCATTCAGTTTCTGGTGATCAAAGGCTCCTCCCCTCCTCTCCCTCTTCGCTCTTGGCTCCTAGCAGCTCCAGTCACCATAAGGTGGCCAGATGTGATGTTCTTTCCCACTCTGTTTATAGCCAACTGCAGACCAATGACCTAGAGAGGACTCACCACCATACCCTGGGTACAAAGCGCTCTATGAAAAGCATTTATTTTAAGAAACAGCAAACAGCTATCATAGCAAGAACTCATCTATGACAGAGGCTGAAACTTTATCACAGGACAGAGTACCCACTGAAAGAAGACAGGAGAAAGAGGTCAGTATTCTCAACTTTATGGCCAGCCTGGGTTGCTAAGAAAAAAAAATGACATGTGGAAGGTCCTCTGCATATCTCAACTTTTGCAAGCGGTGCTGAATATTTTTGCAGGACTTGAAAACAGAAATTCTCTGCTAAGTGAGCAATTATTTCAACCATTCTCATGGAAGAACACAAAGAAAAAATATTTGCCAGACTTGGGTCCCTGATGTAGTGTTTTCAGTGATTGTAATTAGTATGGAATTTTTTTTTTAATTTTTTCAAGAAGACAGGGAATGAATTTGCCCTAGAAATGAAGCTGCCGTATAGACCACCCTACTTCATGGTTCCTGATACTTCAACATAAAGCTCTGAGCAAATAATATTAAAGTTGAATGACATCATTTTGAGGAACAGTTACTGGAAGTGCCTCTCAGCCATTCTTTCCACCTTCACTCTCTTCTGACTTCCGTCTACACTGCATATTAAATTAATCTTCCTATAATATCTAACCCTCTTTTGCTCATGACTCCACAATGGCAGCCAATAACATATCTCCAAGAGCTGATGCCTTGTAAGGGAGAAGACATCTCAGACACGTTATCCAGTCCCTTTATTTGCAAAGTGGAGAAGTGAAGTCCCGAAAAGATGGTTTACCTATGGTCAGGCAGAAATAAGAACTAGAGCATCAAACCCAGGGTGCAGGTGATTTCCCCTACCAAAACCCCTCTGATCCCTGCACAGCACCATTTGTGCGCCATTGCTACAGATCATCTTTTCTCCATGCAAGTTCCCATTTGTGCTAATTCCAGTGCTTCAACTTCCCCAGTCCTCCCAGGCCTGTCCCACCAAGGACGTGAATGCTGTCCTCCAGGCTGCCTGTGCACTCACTGCCCACGCTCCGCGGTTTAGCACACTGTCGCGTTTCTTGTTTCTTGAGTCTCTTCTTAATTAGCATCACATGTTCACAGGCAATGAGTTAGAAGCCATCTAGCAGCCATCCATATCCACCACAATGTGTGCGTGATTGTCTTGTACCACAGGGCTGATGAGCTCTCCCAGGACACCACCCAAAAGGAGAAAATTCACACCCGACCCCAAACTGCCCATTTCTAGTTAAACAGCTGCACTGTCAGAGAGCCTTTCCTTACATGGAGACAAAAATATTCTTCCCACCAATCTCCACCAAAATTGGCACTGTGTCTATTCCCCTGGGTATCACAAAATAAATCAAATCCGTCAGGCGCGGTGGTGCACACCTGTAATCCCAGCACATTGGGAGGCTGAGACAGGAGGATTGCAAGTTCAAAGCCAGCCTCAGCAATGGCGAGGTGCTAAGCAACTCAGTGAGACCCTGTCTCTAAATAAAACACAAAATATGGCTGGGGATGTGGCTCAGTGGTCAAGTACCCCTGATTTCAATCCCTGGTACCAAAAAAAAAAAAAAAAGAATAAATCAAATCCCTCTTCCCATAGCATCTTTTCAGATTTTTAAGGTAAATTATGTGCATCCTCCCTTCTCTTAACTCCTTCCCTTTTTCAGGAGTCTTTTTTCCAGTCCAAATAATTCTATTCATCCCACTCTGCCCATGACATGTTTTTAGCAAGCTACATGATGCCCTTATGAACATGAACCTCCTTTGTTCTAGTAGTACACCTTTGCTGATGTATCCTCCACCTGTCTAGCTTTCTGGAGGCCATATCATACTGAGGATCAAAAATGAGATTGTTATCTTCAGCGTATATATTCCCTCTTTGGCATAATGGGTTTCGGATTTCTGCAGAAAGTTGCATTTTTCTTCTTATTAATAGTTTCTTAATTTTTTTACTCAACAAGTTATTATTGAATTCCTCAGTACCCAGTGAGAAACAAGAAAAGTCAGATACTGGTCCTTCATCAGAAAGTTATATAATAGATGAGTCTCCCATCAAGACTTTGAAGCCAATATAGACATTAATGTGCTTTTCATGACTTTTAGGAACAGTACTATGGAAGTTCAGACAAAAAAAATTGCTCAGATCCCAGCAAAGAGAAGACAGAAGGCCTCCTGGAGAAGAGGTAGTATGTTAATATGCAGAAAGGACATCTCTGGGACTGGAACAGGATGGGCAGAGATACAGAGGCCAGAACAAGATAAAAACCTCAGAGGAGTAAGGCAGAAATCAGGCATTTCACTGACACCTCTGATTCCAGTGCAGTCTCACCGGGTCCTCGGGCTTCCCTCCCTCCCGCACATGCGCATCCCTCTTTCCCCAGCGAGAAGGCTCCGACTTCCAAAACATGACCTCCTTTACTTGTGCTTAATTCTAGGACGGCTGTTGCCATCTTCGAGTTGTTCTATGAAACAGACTTACTAGAAGGAGCTCAAGGCATATTTGCTCCTACCTTCCTTCCTCCTTCCCTCTCTTCCTGCCTCCTACCCTGCCCCCACCTCTATTTATTTGAAATCCTCTTGGATCCATGTGTTTCTAGTTGCATTCACTGCGAGTTCTTCTCCTTATCGTTCTTGAATTAACTCATTTCCCCAAATTCATGGAACACTCATGTGCTTGACCAGAAACTCTATTTTGTGCTTCTTTATTAGCTTATCAAAGACAGTAGAAGTTTTTGGTATTTTTTTTTAAACTAATTATCAGTGATAGCTGGGAAGTGCATGTAACAGAGATTATTACCAAGGGGATTTTACATCAAGGTCCTACAAGGTCATGCCTCTGATACCCATTCATGACAAAGCCTTATGTGCCTCCAAAGCTTCAAGCTATCCAAGGGCATAAACCCAGATGGTAGCCCTAGGATTCCCCAGAGGAAAGGGACTCCATCTGAGGTGCCCTTCAGCAGCATCCTGAATGAGAAACATTGGTGTAGTTGTAGTTGTTGAATTTTTAGAAACAACCCCTGCAAAATAAATTCATTGCTATTCCTTCCTCTCTGGGCAAGGCTGCAGGAAAGAAAAAAAGACTAGTCTTCCTTCTAGACAGCTCTGTGCACACAGGGCACTTCTTGGGTGCAAACAGGGCAACTATTTCTGTGAAACCTCTCTACTGAAATGCAGCCAGAGTAGCCTCTCTGTGGAGGAGATAAAAGAAAGATATGAGTCATTAAACAAATCATTCTAAGAAAAAGGGCTCTAGTTAACACAGAGTCTATTTGTTTCACTTTTTAATTATATTTATCAGTCATAATAATCATTAACATAATTATAGCCAATCATAATTGGCTATAACTTGCAAACCCCGGGGCCAAAAGACAAACTACTTTTTTGAAGGTTAACAAAAGATAGTACCTCGAAATTACAAAGCTTTGTTTTTTCCAAGAAATTCAGACAGAGTTGCACATGTTGAGCATGGCTTTCCTTCTTTCCTCTCTGTGGGAAGAGAAGAAAACGTGTGCACATTCATTGGTGGTATCTCAGAAGTGCTCTGCAAATGCCTTACGCCAAATCTGCCTGGTGGGTTTTCTTGTTGGGGAGAAACAGTTCCCAGAAGGGAGCTCAGCCCAGGAGCCAGGGGCTTGCAGGTAGGGAACTGGTGAACTTCTCTCCTTTGTTGAGAAACACCTCATTGACCTCCTGATGCAAATCCAGGAAAATGGATGTCATCAGTATCATCCATTGTCACCTAAACCTGGCAGTCTAGGACAAGACTTCCAATCCAGAGATAAACTAGAGTCCTAAGAAGATTAAATGCCTAACTCCAAACAGCCTGAGGTCCAAATCCAACTATACTTCTCTTCATCATCTGGCTCTGCACCTCCTTATATAAAGGCCATAAAGGATTCATTTATTGATCACATATTATGTGCAGCAAATGTATCAAGAAGCATTTGACATGGTGTATCAATTATATATGGCCATATGATAAACCGTATGGAAATGTAGTGACTTAAAACCATTTAAGTTATGGATTTGTTCAGGACTCTGGGGGTCAGCAAGCTGCTAGTGGTTCCCCTCCAGGTTGTGCCTGGAGCAACGCATGCAGCTTAAGTCATCTCACTGGCAGATCAGTGGGGACTGGGGTCTTACAGCCTCACACACATCTTGAGGTTGGTGCTGACTGCCATGTTTCTTTGCCTGTGGAGACCACATTCTAAAAGGGCGAGCCCCTACTGACCCAAGCAAGTCACACTGCCAAACCCAGAGTCACCGTGGGGGGAGGTTGCCAGGGTGGAGATGGAATTCCCTGGGGACAACTGTAGTAATCTACCACCCATAGTCTTATAAGGAGAAACCACGTGTGTTAGGATCAAAACCAGAGCATGAGGCTTGCTCAGCCTTTCGGGGCTCCAGGTCAGGACTCTCTCCCACTCGATGCCCTCTCTGTCCTCCCCAGTCCAGCGCCTCTCCCTGGTTGAAGTGCCGTTCACATCCAGCTTCGTTCAACTCAGGCATCCTTGAGATGCTGACCTCTTCTCCTATACCCTGAGCCTAGCACCCCATTTGTTTTTGGTTAGTAATCTTCATTTGTCTGTTTTATTTTTTCTAAATAGCTTAAAATATAGTAAAGTAAAACAAATACCCAGTAAAAGATACAAATACTACATAGAATAAATAATCAAAAACAAAATTTCTGCAACTGCATCTTCATAATCCACTCTTCTAATGGTTTCTTCTGAAGATGTGCCAGCATTATCTGAGGTCCTAAGTCCTTCCCATTTCCCACACAGGACTTCAAAGGTATAGGAATTCTTTGGGTCTGCATAAGCAGCAGGGACAGAGTGGGTGACCAGCCTCTGTAACATTCTGCAGTCTCCTGCTCCACCCCCCTGTTGGCTGTGAGTCTGTCTCTGTTCACTTCAGCACTCTTGACAGGGTCACCTCCACACATGAGCTGCTTCTCTGGAGCTGAAGAGCTGGTGACTGCAGAACCGAGCCAGGCTTCTGTGCCTACGTGAGCATTTGCATGAAGCTACTCAGTGGTTGACTCTGGAGCTGCAGAGGCCAGGAGGGCACTTAAGGCAATGTATGGGGAGTGTCATGGAGCCCAAGTGTCTGCTATAGGGAGATGTCACAGTCCAATTAGGAATTATTTTCCTCATCAGATAAGGCAGAATCAACCCATTCTATTGACATAATCTACATCCACTCCAAAGAGCTAAACATTGTACCCCAGAGCAAGCAGACATAGGGCAGAGTGCCCACAGCACACGCCCAGAGGCCAAGCAACAGGAACGGGGCAGCACACGCCATACCAGCCTTGGTGTGAGGCCTATACTTAAAGCAAATTGGGAACAAGGACACCAGCAGAGGCTGGGAAGAGTGATGACAACTCTCACCTCTCAGACAGGCATGGAACCTGCATTAGAGGAACACTGTGCAGAAACCCAGGCCACAGCAAAACCAATACCATTTTCTCAGCCACTCTATTCAATGGGTTTGCCAACTCCCCTGTGCTCAGGGAGTTAACATCCTAATCATCGACAGCAGAGAGCAGGACACATAGGCAGATGAAATGCATATCCACGATATAGATAATCCTCCAATAAATTGCAGTAAACTGCAATTGTCACATTAGAAAAATGGTTTCAGTAATTCTTGGCAGATCTTCTCATTGTCTTCCTGAAGTCCTGGGGTAGAACTCACACACCATGGATGGAGGACAGGTGTGAGTTCTGTAGTCTCCGCAGCATACTGTCCCCATGCTGGTAGCCAGAGTGGACAGGCCCAGCCAGCTGCCCTCTGCTCAGCCTTTCTTTAATGAGGCTTATTTCACCCTGTTCTTGGGACAAAGTGCACTTACTTCCTGATAAGTATGAATTTTCCCTTTCTAGGAAGATCCTCATCCTGCTTCCTTAAAAAACAAACAAACAAAAAATCTATAGCAGTTCAGAACATCTTTTTCCAAACTCTTGACTCCCATTTCACCCTCTAGTCCCCAATTTCTTTTTGAAAAATTTTTTGTTATTAAGTTTTTGTATTTTTGTATTTCTCTCTGGGTTCTGGGAGAATTTCTGGAACTCCTCCCTGCTTTGCTGATTGACATTTCGGTGATGCCTGGATCCCCCAGTGGGGTCTGAGGTTTGGCCATCTCAGTTTCCTTTCCACTCTGTCTTTCCTGCTTTTGGATGTGTCTGCTTCCCTGGCTGCCATGTCCTCTGGGATCTTATTGAGAACACAAATGAGAACTTCGCCCTGAGTCTATTTCATGGGCTGCCATTTGCTTCATTTCTTGGAGAGGTTTTTTCCTTTATTTTTAGGTTTGTATAATTTTTTAAATTCATTTTTTAAAAATTGACTGATAAAGTTGCACATGTCTCTTGTGTACAGTGTGGTGTTTTGAAGTGCACATGCTCAGAGGAGTGGTTAAATCTGGCTAGTTAACATACATATCGCCTCCCACAGCATATACTACATCATCATTAACCAGAGCCACTGTGCTGTACAGCAAAGCTCTTAAATGACTCCTCCTCTCTAACCACAATTTTGAATTCTTTGATCAACATATCCCCTTTTAGAACTGGGATATCTCCCATGTCTGATGCATTCTGCCTGAGCTGAGCCTTTCAGAGAGAGATGGAAGGGTGTTTTCTCTCTGCTGTTGGAAGATGAGGTGCTATGGAAATGATGGACTACCTGTCTGAATTTTTTTTTTTTTTTTTTTTTTTTTTGCAGGTAAAGAGATTCACTCTAGTTTCACTCTGTTAGGTCAGAAGTCAGGGCCTCAACAGAGAGCAAGGCGGTAGAGAGTTAGAGGGAGAAAAAAAGAAGAAGGCAGTAACTTGCCCTCGGGGAGAGGGGTCCCTGTTCATGTTACAGCAGCAAACACACTTTGCCTGACGCAACTGTCCTCCTAGCAAGACACTGACTCTGTCTGCCACAGCTGTCCACCCCAAGTGCTGAAGCTGGAGATACTTGCTCCCTACAGATGCCAAAGTGATGTCAGAGTCTCAAAGCTCTTTTCCCTCCCTTACCTGCCCCTTTCCACCCCACATGCACTCACCTGTCTAGCTCTGATCCTCAAATTTGGCAGACACTGGTAAGGATCTATGGTTTGGATATGGTTTGAGTGTTTCCCCCAAACGTTCATGCATGGAGCTTGGCCTCCAGTGTGGTGATGTTGAGAGATGGTAGAACCTTTAAGAAGTGGAGCCTAGTGGAAGGTAATTAGGTGACTGGGGTGCTGCCCTCAGATGAGGTTAGTATAGTTCTCTTGAGACTTCAGTCCAACAAGACCAAGTTGTTACAAAAAGAGTAAGCCTGGCCTCCAAATGCTTCTGCTTCCTGTCCCACCATGTAATCTCTCCTTTCTTATGTGCACTCTTACTATCATGCCATTTGCCATGTTATGATACAGCTAGAAAGCCCTCACCAGATCCAAGCAGATGCTGCTGCCATTCTCTTGAACCTGCAGAACTGGGAACTAATTAAACCTCTTCTATTTATACATTATCCAACATCAGCTATTTTGTTATAGCAACAGAAAACAAACTAAGACAACGCCTAAGCCTCTTCCATTTTTTAGATAAGGGGTTCCTTTATGTGTGTGTATAATAACTGTATTTACCAGAATTCCTCTTAGGGAGCACAAGATATTTGGAAGAGATAATTTGACAAGGTACTTGGTAGGGTGGATAAACCTTCAAAGCCATATCTGATGGCTAAGGGTGATTGCTTAACTTTAGGCCAAGACACAGGAAGAGGAGCTTGCTTTCCTCCTGAGAGGTGAACGAGCAAGATGGAGAGAGAAAAAGCAGAAAGAGAAGTCATAGAGATGGCAGAAACCCATGCACTATGCCATGTGGCCAGCTGCTTGTGGCGTTCACATCTTCAGTTTCTCAGTGTCAACACTATTGACATTGAGGTCTGAAAATTCTTTGTGGTGGGGGCTTTGCCCTCTGCACTGTACAATCTCTCCCCTGTCCACCCACCAGATGCTAACAGCATTCCTGCTCTAGCTGTGACAGCTAAAAACATCTCCAGATATTGCCAAATGTCCCCGGAGGGTGAAATTACCACAGTAGAGAAGCATCAAGTTAAGACAACTAAACTCATCAAGTGCCTGGGATGAACAAATTCTTTATGAAAAGCGTTGAAGGGTTTTTGCATTTCTGGCCAGACTGATATGGGGCTAAGCAGAGCCAGCCTGGGGGACAGAGGGGCTAGAGACAGAAGGGATCGTGAGAATATAAACCCCGGGAATTTGCAGATATGGTGAGCAGGGCTTTGAAGTTTCTCAGGCTGTGATCCCTTGGGGCAGGGAGTTTGCCTCTACATCACAGAGCCAGCCTGGATCAGCTCAGCCTTTCCTTTTAATCTGGCCAGGTCTGTGCTATGCAAGATAGGAATTTCTCTGTGCTCCTGGCATATGGTGGTCTGTCTTCCCTAGTGTCTCTAAGACAGACTGCTCCTATTTTTTTAGTGGGAATCAGGGAGAGAGCTCTAGCTCCCCACCCAAGAGGCTTCCATGAGCCAATGTCTCCACACCAGCCAGCAGTCTTCTCCTGGAGGCAGAGACACCAGCAACCACTGATGTTGACACATAATGAGCATCTCAGGCAGGGAGGCAGGTACAGAGTAGGTCCTCAGGACAGTTCATTCTAGGCTCAAAAAACCTAATCATTTTGGTGGCTTCATCAAGAAGATGCATCCTGAAAATGTCTAGGGCCAGGAGGCTGAGACAGGAGAATTGCAAGTTCAAGGCCAGCCTCAGCAATGGCGAGGTGCTAAGCAATTCAGTGAGAACCTGTCTCTACATAAAACTCAGAATAGGGCTGGGGATGTGGCTCAGTGGTCGAGTGCCCCTGAGTTCAATCCCCAGTACCAAAAAAAAAAAAAAAAAAAAAATGTCTAGGGCCAGCTGCTGGCTTTGCTTTTGTTTGAGTTTTGGCCTGGGTTAGTCAATGCTGAGCTCCTAGGCATCCAAGTTCATGCCCCACTGGCCTCTGCTCCCTTCTCCCTCTTGAATACCAGGCACAGTTTGGTCCATATGGTGCCCACTTTTTCTTTGGCAAGCATAGAGATCCTTAGAATTTTCCAAAATCACTGCCTTGTCCTCTTCTGCCAGAGTCCTATTCTCTACCAGAGTCTTAAGCCCATCATGGTTTAAAGAGTTGAGAATCCAATCAGCACCTCCATGTTGAGAAGCAAGAACAGAACAATGAGGAGAAGGAGCCTATGACTCCCCCATTCACGAAGCAACTATTGCCCACCTTCCATACCTTAAGGACATCAATCTAACAACATCGTCCCATTTTAAAGACTAAGAAACAGATTTAGAGAAGTTAAGTAACTTGCCTATTGTCCCAGTATTAGCGACTCAATGATCTGACCACAAACCCTTTATTTCTCTTCTCAAAATAACATAAAAGGAGAAGCATCAACTACAATCTTTGTAGTTTTTGGCCAGCATTAGCATACATTTATGGAAGAAGTGTGCTTTTACAATCGACCATCATTTTCTAAATTCTAGCCTTCAGATAGAATTCTAAAGGTGAAATTTGAAACCAAAGGTGATGAGCTTTTCTCAGGGCTTATGGTACATTTTGCCAGAGTTCCTGCTTTTAAGACCTTTGCCGCTCTGACAGGTGGAAATATGGCATCTTAATGTGCCACTGTGCATTCTTTCTTTATCTCTAAACTGAACATTCTTTCCAGCTTGGTGGGTGTCTGCATTTCTTCTGTCCACGTCCCTTTTCTATTTTTGTGTTGCCCTTTTTCTTAATATTTTGTCAGATTTTCTGGTAAAATAAGGATAATGACCTTTATCATAGCGTTGAAATGTTTCTGCCAGCTCACCATTTGCATTTTTATCATTTAGTGTTTTTTTAGATACATAAATCTTGTTCTTTCTCATAATAACTTACGTAATTGATGTGGTACTTAGAAAGTGTTTAATTTTGAGATTTTCCTCTGCTTTTCAAAAGCTCTCGTACTTTACATTTATGCTAATCCATCTGCGATGTATTTTAATTTTTCAGATGTAGCTGTAATTTCCATCTTTTACAAATAACTAATGTGATTCCATGGCTTTCTGAATTATTCAAATCTTCCTTCTGTTGGATCTTTTATGATCTATTAATTACTTAAACATTCTTGGTTGTCTTCTAGGTTAACTACTCTACCTATCCATTTATTAATGTTTGTGCCCATGGCATGGGTGTTTTAAGTAGCTTTCCAATCTCCTTGATTATTTAGAGTTCCCCCACTCCCCATGACCCTTTTCTGAATCTCCTTATTATCTCTGCTTTCTTGTTCATTTTTCCAAATGAAGTTTAAACTTATGCCATGGTTTTTAAGCGAAGAAAAATCCCATTGTTGTTTTGATGGAGAGTGGTTGGGGTGCAGTTCCCCAAGCCTGCCAGGGGCTCTGGAACGTCCTCCCACCCCTACCTTGTCACCTGGGTAACTTCAACCTCCGGCTTTGTTTGTTGTAGTGCTGGGGGTGGAAGCCAGGGCCTCAGATATCCTAGGCAAGATCTCTATCACTGAGCTACTTCCCCAGCCCTTTCTATTTTTATTTTGAGGCCCTTGCTGAGTTGCTGAGGCTGGTATTGAACTTGCAATCCTCCTGCCCCAGTCTCCCAAGTCACATTACAGGTGAATGCCACCAAGCCCAGCCCCAGTCACAGTTATAATTTTGCCTAGTTGTTCACTGTCTGTTCCATGTCACCCTCCCCCTGACTTGACTCCCTCTAAGCCACAAGCCTCTCAGGAGAGGAGGCAGCATCTCCTCATCCTCTGCCAAGCAGCCTGCTATGCGCCAAAGGTGCTGAAGAAGAGGAAAGATTACAGTCAAGCCAGGTGGAGGCACCTGAACCAGGCCAGCCTCAGCCTCCACCTTCAGGCAGCCCTGGCCTCAGGAAGCTTAGCTTCGTGAGGCCTCCAGAACTCAGAGCTCCCCAAGGTCCTTTCCAAACCTCCAGTCCTCCCAAAAGACTACCGACCAGTCTGCCTCCCTCCAACTACTGCAAAACCATTGTAATACAACTCACTCTGAGGCGATATTATGAGATGACTTCTGTCAAGGACTCAAGTCGAAGATTTGCGGAATCAAATTCTAATTTTGACAGCGGAGTGTGAATAAACATTACCATGCTTTATTGCTCTAAATCTGTTGCTAAATTCATTGCTTCTCTATGAGTCAGAAGCCCAATAAACAACTATAATGTTCCAATAACTACTCTGACTGTCATTTCACATAGTCTGAATGATTCATAGAGTCTTTCTGCTGATTCCAATCACAAAAGTACCATCCACCTAAAGCATTAAATCTGAAAATCTGTAATTCTCAGGGTCATTGGAAGCAATTGGGGAAATAAGTGGAAACTAGCAGCTATGGACCATGGAAGCAGCATCTTTCTATGCAGTGACAGTAACTGCTGAGGTGGATTTGTATGATTTCTTATCTGTCTATCCTTAGGGTGCCTCCAATGTCAAAGGCTTGGGAAAGGATTCTTACATAGCCAAGAGCAGAAGTGGAAGGCCCAGGGCTTAAAGTCTAGTGACCATCCCATTGCCCCCGAATAGAAAGGGACTATATTTTTCTTCAGTTGTGTCCCCTACCAAAGATGTTCAATTTTTCCTGAGTAAATAATCAATGCCCCTTCTAAATCTGCGCTCACAGCCTGCATTAGAAAACGAGTGGGCAGCGTGGTCCCTCGCATGTGTGTAGGAGTGTTAAGTTTTCAAGTCTGTACCAAGATTTTATAAACAGACCACCCCGTGATCTGGCCCTATATTTAGGTAGAGCAGGGCACTGCCTGAGTGTCAGGATGGAGAGCGCTGCTTACGTTTGTCACCCAAGCCCACACACCCACGCCCAACTGTCACAGAGCCTGAAATTCCTACCATTAGAGTTACTACTTTTGGTTGAGGAAGAGGGCTTCATGAAAACCCTGTTCAAGTATGAATATAAGAGGCAGGAGTGTTCCATGGCACGGAGTTGCTGGTAGCGTCACATTTCCTTTTCTCTATTGCAAATTTAAAAGGATTAGCGCAGCTTACAGAGAATAGAATAGGGAAATTGAAAATAATCCTTTACCCTGGAGAAACCTGGGAGACCTCCCCCTAAGCAAGGGAGGAGGGTGACATATGGGAAGATGTCATGTGGGAATAGCATGCCCTCTGATGAGAGGGGCACTTCACCCTGTGTTACTCTTCCCCGAATCCCATAAGCCCAGCGTGAGAAAATATTAACAAGCTCAGTTTAGGAGACATTTTATGGGATGGCTGGCCAGTACTGGTCAAGACTGGTTACAGAAAACTAGGGAAGACTGAGAAACTGTTATAGACCAGAGGAGACCGGGCAGACAGGACCATGGGATGTGATGTGGTACTCTGGATTGTATCCTGGACCTGCTGACAGTTAAGGGGAAACTGGTGACATCCAAATAAAGTTTGGAGTTCAGGTACAATATACCCAGGAGGGCATGTCGGTTTGACAGATACACATGGGAATGCGACATGTTAACAACAGTGCAAACTGGGCAGGGGATTTCTGGAAGTCTAACATCATTCCCAGGGATTTATAAAGGATCAGAGAGAAGTCCAGAACCCATTTTGCTCTCTGGGGCTGTCACTTCCACTCTTGGCTGTATAAGAAGCCTGGGAACTTAGTGGTGACCTGAATAATTCTCCTAGTCTGGAGTTGTTGCCCAGCTGGTATGACTCCCATTGCTTATTTTTGTGGGTGTGACCCTCTGCATCTTCCCAGCGCTGTGGTTCCATCTGGAGCAAGCCTCATTTGCTCCTTGAGCCCAGGCTGACCTGATCCTGGTGCCAGTCAACAGGTAATACTGACCATGCCACCCTTTGTGTGCAGAACTGGGTCTCAGAGATACTCCTATACATTGGATAGGATAACCAAGAGGTGGGGCGACTTGCATAAAGATCCTTAGAGAAGGAGGAACAAGGAATCTGAGAGAACCAGGGGATCCTGGTTAGGATCTGGGGGTACACTGGCAGGAGGGTGGCCACTGCATGCCAGTACCCTTTCACTGACTTCCAGGCAAACAGTCCTCATCAAAGGTATCATCTTCCACGAGGTGGTGCCAGCAAACTGGACCAGGTTTTCACCACTCCAGAACCTTACTTCCTTCCAACCAGCCAGCCTTGAGGCTCCACCTCTTCTTACTCCCCTTCTGTCTGCAGAGCCTTCATTCTTCTAGTGGGCTTAGTCCTGTCTCTTGCAGGAACTGTCCAAAACAAAGGCATCTAAGCTGGGCGCGGTGGCGCATGCCTGTAATCCCAGCACTTTGGAAGGCTGAGACAAGAGAATCGCCAGTTCAAAGCCAGCCTCAGCAATGGCGAGGTGCTAAGCAACTCAGTGAGACCCTGTCTCTACATACAACACAAAATAGGGCTGGGGATGTGGCTCAGTGGTTAAGCATCTCTGGGTTCAATTTCCTGGTACCAAAAAAGTAAAATAAAATAAAGGCATCTAAGAGAAGTCCAGATACCTAGGACATAGAATCTGGCTCCTGACCACTCATTTTATCTTGATGAGAAAAAAAAATAGACATAGTTAATTCTCAACTAGTCAACCACCACATCAAACATTCACTATATGGCCTTGTAGCACCAACGTGGAGAGTGACATGTTCATGGTAACATGGAAAATTATCATCAGCTCAAGGGAGATGGAGAGGAAGGAAGGGATGGAAGAGTCCTCTCATACAGGGTCATTCAGGAGCCCTGAACAGGCATGCCCACAGAAGCAGCCAATAGAGAAGGGTGTGGTCCTTTACTGACCTGGAGGAGTCCATAGTGGCTATTGGGCATTAAAAAAAAGGGTCACAGAATCTTCTTTCCTGGGATGAGTGCCTGAGGCTCAATACTTGTTCCTCTTTTGGAGACTTGAGTGAACTTTCTCTAACAGGCCAAGCAGCTGAAGAATCATGAGTACCTTCCAAGGCCTGGAGGAATTGGAAATGAGGAGTCACAGCTGGAGGACTTAATACCTGTGGGGTCTGGACAAGCTCTCTGACCATCCCTGACCATCAAGCTGAAGCCCCAGGTACCACTCAAGAGAGAACAACTTCAACCTAGGCAAAAGCAATTGGCATGCACTGTGTGTATGTGTGTGTGTGTGTGTGTTTCCAGAGAAAGGGCCCCTTTCCATTCAACAGGATAACCAAAACAGGTAGGGAGAGATTTGCATAAAGATCTTTGGAGAAGGAGGAACATGAGAGAGACTCTAATCTGAGAGGACCAGGGGATCCTAGTTAGGATTTGTGGACACACTGGTAGGAGGGGGGGTGGCCACTATGGCCAGTTTATTCAGGGTCAGGGAGCTTGTGCAGTGGGAGGGGTGGTCTCAGACAAGCTGCAGTTCCTTTGCCCAGAGTGACACATCCACCAAACTATGCCTGGAATTGACTCGAGGGATCATCCCTAATTGTTTTGTCTCCAAGCTTCCCCTAGCCCTCCCGGGAGTCACCTAACATACTTCAGTACTTTTCTTTTCTGCTTCAGGGGATCAGACTTCATCTCTGTTATTTGTCATTAAGAACTCCAATTAATACATGTTAACTCTTCTTATTCCAAATTTATGTAGATAAATGCCATGTGGAAATGATTCCCTTGAGCCCTGGAAACACTAAATTAAATGGATGTCATGGGACCAGGCTGCTGTTTAGCACAAGAGAACAAATGTATTTTTGTTTCCTCCTTCCACAACACATATTGAATAATCCCATCTTACATTATTCTGAACCTCAGAGACCTAGAAACCACTAGTAAGCACCCAAGGGCTTGTGAGTTAATTATAACAGCTTTTGCTGGGTTTGGCTTGTGGTTTTCCTCTTATGATGAAATGTCAGAAATGGGGGAGGTGAGCTCTGTCGTGTGCTGCCACTGATGTTTTTAACCAACAATCTAAGGCTGTTTGATATTTTTGGCTTCGTAATTCCCATTTCCAGTCCCAATATGGAAATAAAGCAAGATTGAAGTCCAAAGAAAAAGAGTTTCTAAGCTACAAAACAGCCTAGTGTTTCAAGGTAAAAAGCTAAATCTCTGAGGTCCCTCTTCTCGTTCTTTTTCTTTTGCTCTTTTTTTGTTTTCTCATGTATGTGGCAAGCTGTACTCTTCTGCTCTTTTTTCCCCTCCTTTCCTGATCTAGCACTATAGGCTAATTTCTGCCTCCATTTATTATGATATTTGCATTATAGCTGTAGACTTCTTATTTCTTCTTGACCCTCCGATTGTACAATGAAACTTCATTGTACAGGAAAAAAAAAAAAAATCAAGGTGTCACCTCTGCTCTTGGATGTCCAAGGACAAGGATAGCAGTATTTATCATCTTTCTCATACCTTGTCATATGAAACAGAGCCCAGCAGAGAAGGGGTTCCCACAGCCAAGGGAAGTGGGAACCTTCATTCAAATTTGAAATTTCAAAATGCAATAGAGAGGTCAAAGTGCATGAAGATACTTCACTGGCCCTTCCATATCTGTGGGCTCTGCATCTGCAAATAAAAAAAAAATTTTAAATTCATCTGCTGTCTGGGGATGTAATTCAGTGGTAGAATGCCTGCCCAGAATGAATGAGGCCCTGGGTTTGCTTTTCAGATCACCACCAACAAAAACATCATCTGTACATAATCATCTGAACACCTACATATTTTTTGTTGTTCCCTAAACAATACAGTACACCTACATATTTTTTGTTGTTCCCTAAACAATACAGTACAACACCTATTTACGTAACATTTCATTGCAGTAGGTATTATAAGCAATCTAGAGATTATTTAAAGGATATGGAGAATTTGTGTAGGTGATATGCAAATACGAGGCCATTTTACATAAGAGGCTCAAGAATCCTTGGATTTGAGCATCTGAGAGGATCCTGTACCAATCCCTACAGAATCCTGGGGGATGACTGTATTTTGCTTTCTATGAGCATTGTTAGCATTGGTCAGAAATCTGTGGGCTGGATGTGTGGCTCAGTGGTGAAGCGCATGCCTAGCATGCACAAGGCCCAGGGTTCCATTCTCAGCACAACAACAAAATCCTAACATCAGAAACTACTCATGCTACTTTCTCTTCCCAAGGACAGATGCAAACTCCTATGGCCTCTGTTCTGTTCTTGTGTGTGTGTGTGTGTGTGTGTGTTGCTAGCCCTTGTTTTTCATAGAACCCAGGATGATATAACTGTATCTGATAACTGTATCAGATATCCAGTCTCTGGTATCCAATCTCTGAAAGTGACAGAACCTGAATTTCATCTCAATCTGAGTTTGGCCCAGGTGGCCCCAGTCCTAGACTCTGGGTGACCTCCAAGTCCTTCTGAATGTCCAGGTCCTGAGCAGCCTCTGTGACAGAGGAAGGGCCAGGGGAAAGCTGCTGAAGGCAGGAGATATTTTCAGCGAAGCTCCCTGTTAGTTGCACAGAGAAACAAACCAGGCTCCTCTCCCTGCTCAATTTCCTACTGAATCTATGCAGCTGCTTATCATTTGCATTATCTATAATGGCTGACGCAATGCCCAGCACAGAGTCTGTGGACAATTGATGGTGATAGGTAAGTGAACAAATTATTTTCAGTATCAGTCTAAGCTCAAAGACCTATGGAGGCATGACATTTCACAGCATCTTCGCAAGATTATCTTTTCCAAGGGGACTTGGGCTCTGAATCTTGGGTGTGTAGAGAAAATGCAACTTTCACACAAGCGTGTAAGACCCATTGCCTGTCCCACCTCGACAGGGCAACAAGTTGCTTTTCCTAGCACTTGACACCCTTCCAAGTCTTTTTTCTGACTTTATCTCATTTGAATCTCAAAACAAGAAAAGGGGAAAAGTTGTGGGGTTTTGTTTGTTTGTCTTGTGGTACTGGGATTAAACCCAGGGCATTTGTTTGATCATTGAGCTAAATCCCCAGCTTTCTTTACTTTGAGACAGTCTTCCTAAGTTGCCCAAGCCAGGCTCTAACTTGCAGTCCTCCTTCCTCATCCTCCTGAGTGGCTGAGGTTATAGGGTGCAGCACTGTTCCTGGCTAGAAGGCAAGTTTCATTTACAAATGAGGAAATTGGGGCTCTGTTATGGGCTGAATTGTGTCCTCCCCAAATTCTTAAATGGAAGACAATGACTTCCTGCATTGTACCTCAGAACGTGTCTGTATTCAAGACAGGGTCTTTTCTTTTTTCTTTTTCTTTTTTTGGTACCAGGGATTGAACTCAGGGCACTCAACCACTGAGCCACATCCCCAGCCCTATTTTGTGTTTTATGTAGAGACAGGGTCTCACTGAGTTGCTTAGTGCCTCACTCTTGCTGAGGCTGGCTTTGAACTCACAATCCTCCTATCTCAGCCTTCCAATATGCTGGGATTACAGGCGTGTGCCACTGCGCCCAGCTCAAGACAGGGTCTTTAAAGGAGTAATTAAGTTAAAATGCAGTCATCAGAGTGAGCTCTAGTCCAATCTGATAGGGTCCTCATAAGAAGGGATTAGGATGCAGACACAAATACAGAAGGAAAACCATGTACCCCTGCAATATAGGAGTGAGGCCCTTAGAGAAACCAACCCTGCTGACAACTTGATCTCAGACTTCTGGCCTCCAACACTCAGAAAATTAATTGTTGTTTACAGCACCTAGCCTGTGGTATTTTGTTATGGCAGCCCTAGCAAACTAACAGAAGCTCAGAGATCCGCAGCTTACCTGAGGTCTCATACCCAGTGAGAGCTACAGCTACAGGTCAGTCCACATGCCCCAGTTTGAAAATCCTTTGTCAAACAAAACAATTTTCTTAGGAGGAAAACAAGGTCGTCTCATAGCTGCTAATGCATAGTTGGTCTCTGATCGCCTTCCTTCCGCATTGTTTAGTTGCCAGAGGGGTAACACATACACAAATACCAATTATAATGTTCCTTTGATTTCAGATGACTTTGATTCGATTAGTATTTATAGTAAAATGTTCCTAAGCAGCACTGGAAAATAATGCTGGGTTCCTTGTTCCAATTTCATGTTCCCTGCACAGGGAAGCTAAAACATCCCTCTATCTGCCCTTATTTGTCTAATATCACGCGCCCTCTTTGAGCAACAACGCGGAGAATGACAACCATTCTGAGAAAAATTCGACTTTGTTAGGTAGATCTAATTCCAGTTAAAACCGCCCTTTGACCTGGACTTATTTCCTCGGGATAACTGCACTGCACGCCCCTCCCCGCCAGGCCAGAAGCCGCCGCGCTGGGAGAGGACACTTCTGGCTCTGCGCTCTGGCTTCCCAGTCGCTCGCTGGGCGTCCGCGTTTGGTGCGGGGCTGTTTGGCTTTGCATTCGGACGCGGAACTGAAACTTTTGCCTTACGAACCCATTTCCCCTTTCCCTCCTCGCCTCTGGAGGGGAGGCTCAGGCCGACCACACTGGGCTTGACCTCTGGGGAAAGTTCTCAAATCAAAGGGAACTGAAGTCCCTCCGTAGTCACAATGGCCAAGGAGTCACCCTTTACTCTGGGCAGGTCACTCCCCCTGCTGAAAGGGCTGGAGATGCATTTGTCCTTGCTGGAAGTCGGGCGGGGCAGGAGGTCGTGGCTGACTTTCCCAGCAGGCAGACATCGCAGCACGGTCGGGTTAAAATAGTAACTGCTGAAAGTGACAGTGACACAGTCCAAACGTGCAGCCACCGGGGTGGTCACATTCTCGGTTCTGGAGTCAGGCTCCGCCTAAGAACGGCTCTGGAAGACGATTTTGCACCCTGACCTGCTCCAGGACCCAAAGTTAACGTTTTAAGAATTCAAGGTCCTGCTCCTTCATTTAGATAATCTATTGCATTCAGGAGAAGTGTGCTTCCTGTCTTCATTATTGCCATCTTTGTAGTTTCCAGGATGATCATTAGGTCCTTAGGAATACCCGCACAACTGGCAACAGTTCCAATCGTGTCAATAAAGGCCAACTTCATATCTGTGATCTTCATGCCAAGTGCAGGGCTTGGCGCCCTGCCGGGACTGTGACATGGTGGCTCAGGAGGTGTGTGAATCTTAGATATGTCATGCTGCAAGTGATGCAGGCCCTACCTCTCTGCTAGTGACCTTCAAAGTAAGGCGAATTTAAATCTGCTGATCCCCAAGCAAGCATCATAAAATGAAGCACAGGGATGGAGGGGGGATGACTGCCCATCTTCTTAACAGTCCCCAAAGGACTGCTCAGCTCTGGTTCCCACTGTAGCACAACAGAGCCCTTAACAGGAAAAACTGAATTTTTCATTCAACACTAAAAGCAAGCCTGCAAATATCTGTACAGAGGCCATGATCATGATGATGATGATGATTGAACCCAGGGCATCAGGCATGCTAAGCATGCTCTCTACCTCTGAGCTAATCCCCAGTCCCCCAGCCTGGTATTATTGTTATCAAAGCTCCAGAAATGTACCCACTATCAAACCAAAGACCTCCTACAACAAATGGCAATGGCTCCGTGAGAAAAATTCCCTGATTATCAAGCCAGAAACCCAACTGGAGGGGGAGAGGACGAAACAGGAGGCCGTTTTTCCTTCCTGGAAGGAAAAGCTTTCAGAAGGGACAAGCGTCCTCAGGCAAGCAGAGGAAGCCTGGCCCAGCCTCGGCGCAGGCTGCCAGGAACCGTGGGCCACTGGGCGAGGCGCGGGGAGGCAGGAGCGCCCGCGGGGAGGCAGGAGCGCCCACGGAGAGAGGCGGTCCCTCGGGAAGTCCTCAAAGCAGGTGAAGTGTGCTGTGCGCTGTCGAAGGAAAAAGGAGGGCAGCGCTGTGGTTCACGCCCGGGAATCAAAGTTGGTGGGGGAGGGGAGGGCGTGCCGGGGCAGAAAGAAGTGGCTGGAAGCTCCAAGGGGATCTGCTTCCAGCTCGTTCTCGACTTCGATGGCATCTTTCAAAGTCCTGCCTAGACCCTGGGATAAAGGGATGAGAGCCCCGCAACAGAGGGTGCTGCTCCTCCCCTGCCTTTGAGTGCTGCAAAGTCAAAGCACCCACCTGCAGCCCCGACCGCGGGCAGGCTCGCTGCCTCGCTCGCCGGCCGCTGCCCTGATTCATAGATGACTTGGGTTCCAGTAACCCTTTGGAGGAAGCAAAAGGAATTAAAGCACCCAGCTCCCAGCTTGCGGGGAAGATTTCTTGTTTAAGGTTTAAGCCAACTTAAGTCAATTTGACTTAATGTGGAAGCCGTAGAACCAGGAGAAAGCTGGATTTTCTCTCCCACTTGGTTCCCAAAACCAAGGAACCTATCCTCCGTGGAAAGCTCTCCTCCCAGATAGGGCAGATGGCACCGTGGCCATCACTAGCAGAAGGGCTGGATGTTGATGTCCAAGGCCAGTGGTTCATCATTGATAAAATCCCACCCATGTCAGATGGAGACCCTGAACAGCTCCCTCACATGCAGGGCTATTAATTGACAGTGGCTCAGGGCCCAGATGGGAGGAGAGGATCCCAGATGGGACAGTACCTCCCTAGTCCCTTCAGACTGTGCGGTCCTTATCCTGGCTCCTTACTTGACTCTTTCCCAGACCACAGACCCTGTGGTCACAGTTAGCCCTGCTGAAATCTTCAGTCAGCATCTGTCACATGGGGGTAGAAGGGGAATTTGGTTCCTAAGCCAAGGACCTCAGCGTTAGCTACCTTGGTTTTTCTGGAGAAATCAGAACCAGTAATTGTATGGTTATAAACAATGAGGAAGAGAGGAAGAATTTTGTCATACTTAGCAAGTTATATTAAATATGATAAAATCCTGAATCATAAAGCAAACTTGCTGGATTTCTACTTCATGTGGTGGTAATATGACATCAAAGCAGCTCTTTTACTAGGGGGACACTTCCTCTCTGTTTACTCTACTGCTTGATCAGTCCTATCTTGAATTCTCTCCAGATAGTAAACAGTCCAACCAAAGCTCAGAAATAAAAACAGCAGCTTCCAGCTCAGACTCAGAACCTTGCCATTTAAAAAATGAAAAATAAGATTCTTTGAGAAGATCACTCAAGTTTAATCCAAACTATCATCCCAAATTTTGGAGTGCCAGCAAATATACTTGATATCAAAGAATGCTTTTTTTTTTTTTTACAAGAAATGACAAATATTTAATGTCAAACACCTCAAACATCACAACATCCCCAAAAGGAACCTAAGATTTTCATTAATAAGTTATTTTCAGGCTTCCTTGATAAATTTCCCCCTACATCTTTACAAGTAAACTCTTTAATTACTTCTTCCTATGATAATGATTGGGGAATTTATTCTACAGACAGAATGGAAAAATAATCTAGTCTTACCTCTACCATGACTGATTAAAATTTGTTTCTTAAAAATTTTTCCATGCCAGGTGCAGTGGTGCACACCTGTAATCTCAGCAACTCAGAAGGCTGAAGCGGGAGGATCTCAAGTTCAAAGCCAGCCTCAGCAATTTAGCAAGGCACTAAGCAACTCAGTGAGAGATTATCTCTAGACAAAATATTTAAAAAGGGATGGGGATGTGGCTCAGTGGTTAAGCACCTCTGAGTTCAATCCCTGATATCAAAACAACAAAAAAAAAGAATTCTACATTTTTTATTGGTGCATTATAGCTGTGCATAATGATGGGATTTGTTGTTACATATTCGTACATGCACATAATATAACAATATAATTTGGCTAATATCACTCCCCAGCACTTTTCTTCAAAGGCTAAGAAGCTCTTGATGTTTTCTGGGTTAGGGGTTTGGGCGACAGTGATACCACACTATGGCAGACTGTTTTTTGTTAGTGCCTGTAGCCAGGGTCAGACTCTTCTGGGTACAGAGTGTGTGCCTTTCACTTGGCCCTGGAAAGACAAGGGCACAAGCTCAAGTCACAGGAAAATCTCACAAGATCCTGCTGGCCAGTGGGCAGGATGGTAAGAAGGGCCATTTCCCAGTGCTCGTCTGCGATGACTGGTGGGTTTACTAACATTCCTCTGCCATCTAGTGGCAATTAGAGCCTAAACTTAAATCCCACAGAAGTTTCTAGGAGCTCCTTTGTAGGGGAGGATCAATCTCCAAGATTTAGGAATTATCTTTTTCACTCAAACATTTTTTTAAAAATCCATCATGAGGTTTATCAGAAAGAAGAATTTTAATGAGAACTGACTTTGAGTCTGCTGAGATGTTGGGTGATGACAGGAAGCTGCTTTACCGAGGACACTTTGCCTGATGGCTTGTGGCAGGTGACAACTCACTCCTTCGTACAAATGTGATCTACAACACAAAACACACAAGTACAAACCTCCTTCCATTTTCATTACTGGAGACAAAGAGTTCCACAATAATTCTATGCCTGTGTGTTTACTATTTATGCTGCTTTTGAAATATTTTTATAAGGAGGAGGCCGGGTCTTTAATTCTATCATGCCATTTGCATCACTAGTCTCTGTCTAGTGCCTGTGACCTTGAGCTGTCCTCAAGCCTGCTCTGCCATCACAATACCCAACACTTACTTAAGGCTTCTACATACCTTAATCCTCGTTCTGTCACTTGAACATCACAATACAATGAGGAAAGTCCCTACTAACACCACTATTTAGCATATGAAGAAAATGAGGTCAAGCAACTTGATCAAGTGACATGGTGCCAGGGCTCAAACCCAGGCATTCTGCTTTCAGAATATGACTCTTAGCCATCTACCACAGCTTCTGTCAAGTTCCTTTTGTACCCTCGCCACTGGAATTTTTGATGATCTGAAACATCTCCTCTCTAATTTTTCAGGTGATCAAATTGCTTGATTATCAGTTTAAGCTCTTCACTACACATAAAAATATGTAAGGTCTCCCTGCCCATAGAACTCACAAATGAACAAACAAAGCCCACCTGGCCTTATTCCAGGAAGGTGGGTGGTTGTCCTTTGCAGGCTGCAGGTGTCAAGGACTTCTCAGCAACAAAAGCAGGGGCCTGGAAGTGAGCGCCACGCGTGACCTGCAGCACATTTCAACTAGCAAAATCCTGATTAAGATTTCCCAGAACTGTTCCAGAAAAAGAACTTGTCAATGGTAGATGGTGTAACAAGTGGAAATGAGCCCAGGTCCAGAGTCAGGCTCTGAGCGCCTTGTAGGTGATCAAACCAGTTGGTAAGTAATTTAAAAATATTCTTCTGACAACCCCTCCCAAATAGAAATAAACACCAAAACTTAAAAATCTTAAGCAAAAATGTGACAGCACAGAAAAGAATGCTCCTATGTACACATTTTCCAGGGAGCAAAGAACGCTCTTTAAATGACATGAACACAATTAGTTTTGTGGCTTCTGTTTTTTCAAGCTACTTGAGGTTTTTATGGTAAGTGTTGCTAACATATTCTGTCACCCAGGGTGCTCCTTCAATCATGTGACATTAGTTTGCATTTAGAAAAAGTATACTCTAGAATAGGACCATGAAAATGGTTGAAATCAATAATGTTGAGGGGATCATGCTCCAGCAAACTTATCCTCATGTCATTTGAGGTTGTTTAAAGATTTTTTTTCCAATTTATTTTTTTAAAATATTTTTAGTTGTCCATGAACCTTTATTTTTATTTATTTGTGGTGCTGAGAGTCGAACTCAGTGCCTCACACATGCTAGGCAAGCACTCCTCTACTGAGCTACAATCCCAGCTCCTCAATTTGTTTTTAATAGTTAGTATAAGGCAGTTACTGGTTATACCCATAATGATTAAAATACAGATCCGTACTTGACTATTTCTTTGTATCTTATGTATATATGCCTCTTTCATAGATAGTCGATCCATTAATTAATTGGATTAGAATACAAAATATCAATAAGTCAATTGTACTTGGCCTTGAAATCTTAGGTCTATATGGGCAATATCTTTATTTTATAATGTGTAATGGGATTTTAAAGTGGTAAACTGTAATCTACCCCCTGCCTCCCAGACACTGAGGCTGGGAGAGCTTTTACACTGGTTCTTGGCACATTAGTCACCAAGAAAGCAGTTAACTACAAAAATCTCTTCCATGTCATTGGATTTTTAGCAAAATTTCTGCCGAGGGAACTTGTTAGTTCAGGCAACAAAATTTCTAAAAATATAAAAACCTGTTTATAGATACATTTAAATATATAATTTGAAGCAGTCAGTGCAATGTTTAAGCTCTGCTTCCTTTCAGTTAAAATGTGGCCCAATATGAAAGGGCAGTCCACTGCCAGGACAGTTTTTGTCTTGCTAAAGCTGAGGCCAACGTCTACTCCCTTATCCTGCTTGTTGAGAAGCTGGCAAAGAGCAAAAAGCTTTTCTAGAGACTAACACACTGGCAAGAGACACATGCCATTTTTGTACACTACAGTAATCCAAGCCTGGTTTTTTGTTTTTTTTTTTTTCAGTGACCTGCTGAGTAAATTTATCTTGGGCTGCAAAATAGTCTGAACTACCCAGGGAAAATGTGAACAATACAATCTATTGTGACACTGCTTATATGCATGTATTAATTGGGGGGGCACTGTGTAATTTGGTCTTGTGACAGCTTAGACAACACTTAGACAACTGCTTAGAGAACACTGAATAGTTTAGAACTTAATGAATGATGACTGTCCATTTTCTTAGTTATGCTTGGCACTGTGTTGGGGCTGAGGTTCCTGGCGACCAGGAATTTGGTGTTGTGGCTGAGAGCTTAAACCTAGAGTCAGGTGGCCCGTGTTCGAATTCTAATACTTCAGCTAGTAAACCAGCTGTTTATTAGCTGGGTGGCTGCAAGCACATTGGTCAACCTTGCTTGGATCGTTTCTCTCTAAAACAGATTTTTGTTTGCAAGATTCAAATGCATTAGCATGAGTTCTCTAAGATAGTGCCTGGCTTATAGTAGGGCACCTGTCATTTTTATTATGACAGCTGTGGGTTAACACAGCTGAGAAAAGGACACTGCCTCTGCCCTTATCACAGCCTTAAAGGAGACAGGTAGGTATGGAATTGCTCGTAGTCCATCATCAGTGGTGGGCTGGGGTGGGGGTGTTTTCTAGTGTTGTCATACTTTCTGATCTTTAGAAAATTTTCCTCTTCAGGACCATGATCAATACCACTGAAACCCTGATCCACATGAGCCTCTTGGGCCCTGTTGTGAAGTTCTCCTTGAACTGGCCATTTTTTGCTGCTGCTAGATGTTTTCTCAAGTTGGCCAAAGGCGTCCTTGTTCTGACACCCCTTTCTGCCATGTCTCTGAGATCCAGCAGTGGCCAACCCCTGTCACTTCTCTCACTAAGTCTTCATTTTGCTCACTTGCTGTCTGGAGTTATGGGACCTTTCATCATGCTCCTCATGCTCCTGGAGTAAACTGCGAGTTCAAGGATGCTTCATGGCAGATGGCCTGAGGAGTTGAGATTTGCTAACCAGCCCTCTGAGTCTCTCCACTAGGTAGGTCCTTGGAGCTGAGGCCTGAGTTACTGTGTTGTTATCTTGTCTGCTGCCCTACCTACATTTTGTACTCATTATTCCAAAGTCCCACTCCCAGCTATGTGCCACTTAATTTATGTAATACACAGGGCATTCAGAGCTCAATATGTCTTGGTATATTCGATAGCAACTAAAGGTAATCCACAGGAGCACTCAACTTGACCTGGATGACAATTAGTTTGTCAACTCAATTCAGAAACACATTCCTCTCTTTGGGGAAAGACATTTCAAAATGACTTCTCAAACTATATTTTGAAGTTTTGCTTAACCTCAAGTTAATCATTAATATAATGACTAGATTGTCAATACACTAGTTTGGATGAGACTCTCATCTGTGGCCTTCCACTGAAGCAACTTTTCTGGAAAATCCAGCACAGTTTATTGTATGCTGTGGGGCATTCCTAGGGGCAATTTTATTCAAGGAAATGAAAGTATATGCCAGGTCCTGAGAAAAGGAAACTTATCTCATTGGTTACCTCCTGCTTCCGTGCTTGTGGACAAGGCATGACTGCTTATATTTGGTATAGGGTGCTCGCTTGCATGAACAGGCCATGGCAGATTGACCTTTAAGCTGATTGGTTGAAAGGGACTATATATTCCTCCCCATTTTTGCAATAAACGAGTTCTTGCGCTGACTGGTCTCCCTGATGTGTCTGATTTTCCTCCGGCGGGAGGGCAGGGTGTGGGCGATCAGTCAGCTCCTGCCTTTCCTGGTTTGAGCTCGCCAGGGTAAGGCCCTCTCTTTTCCCTGCAGGCTTGGGGGAAATACAGGGCTAAAAACCCCAGCATTCTGGCGCCCAACGTGGGGCTAAAGCAAAAGCGAACCTAGATTGCCGGCGCACCGGGCCAAGTGAGTCCCAAGGTAAAAGCATACCCGAAAAGATGGGGCAGGCTAATACTAAGGAAGACCCCGCTCTTAAGGCATTAAGGTACATGCTTAAGAGTCAAGGCCTGGAGGTCTCTGATACCCAGGCTGAGAAGGTCTGGGAGACCTTCATGCGGGCAGCTTCTTGGCTCTCAGCCAGCAATCTCTGATCGCTCCACATGGGAGAGGGTGGAACAGCTTGTCAGGAAGAGGTAGGTCAACTTGGGTGAGGGTCTACCCTTGGGGGTCTACCTGACCCTGTCGGCTCTCAAGGCCTGCTTCTCCCCTGTGACACCCAAGGAACCCCTTGGGGACAAGCCAAGGTCATCCAAGGGGGCCCAAGAGCAGATCCCCAAGCAGAGCACGGGGGGCGACCCTGAATGGGAGCTCTTTGATAGTGAGCGGCTGGAAGCGTCCCATGGGCTGCGCCTACCCTCCCCCACGAAAGGGAAGGGTCCCAAGACTTAGCCTGAGGTGGATTTCCCTGTTTCCTGGGCTGATCTCTTCCCATTGTCAGCCCCAGAGCCTGACTCGCCAGCCTGCCCCTATGAGGGCGAATGGCTTCCGCCATATTGTCATCCTTCCCCTGAGGAGAGCTGATTGCCATCTTGTCCAGATGGTGGGAAATCACTTCTGCCATCTTGTCACACAAACAAGGAGGCGCCGCCATTTTGTCAGGCATTTCTAGTAAACACCAATCCAGGTGGAAACTGACCAGCAATTTAGTACCCCTGGGAAGCACAGGAGCTCAAGGAACTTAAAAAGGCAGTCTCAGAGGATGGACCTAATTCCCCATGGGCTGAGACCATCTTTCAAGGATTGACTCATCAACAGTGCACCACCCAGGACTGGAAGAGCCTAACTAAGGTGGTTCTTCCTGGCCCACTATACCTTCAATGGTGTGCTTTTTTAAATGAGGAGTGTCGCTCCCAAGCAGAGAGAAACCAGGTTGCTAATCCTCCCGTCCCTATTACTTATGGGATGCTCTCAGGGTCAAACGATCAATTTGCCACCAGGCCCCAACAGGCCGCCATCCCAGCACCCTATCAGGAACAGGTGTGATCACTGGGCTTAATGGCATGGAAAACACTAGAGGAGGGGCTATCAGAACCCCCAGTATCAGGGATAACCTGAAAGGCCACTGAAGATCTGGCTACCTTTATCGAGAGGGTAGAAAAAAGCCTCCAATGAAAGTTCCCCCCCGGCCCCCTGCGAGACCAATTCATTAAAATGCTGGTCTGGGAAGGGATGACCACAGACCACAAGCTGCCATGCGCAGGGATGAAGGATTGATCCATGGGGAGATGGATAATAGCGACCAAGGATGTGGGTACTCAGGCCCACCAATCCCAAGCCCTGGTGACGGCCTTACGGGCTCAAACTGCCTCTTTTACAGAGGCTCTGACTGCTGCCCTCTCTCTTTCCCACTCAGGGGGGTGAAACTCACAGCCCGGGGAAAAGGGGGTTTGCTATGGCTGTGGACAACCTGGTCATTTTAAAAGGGAATGCCCTGATGGCCGCCCGTGGCCTGGCCAGCACCCGGGCCCTCCCCCAGGGAGGATGGCAAATCAGCCTTCTCCCAAGACCCCCTGTCCTAGATGTAAGAAGGGGCTCCATTGGCAAAAGGATTGTCGATCCAAATTCGATATCCTAGGCAATCCTTTAAACTAAGGGAGGGGCACTCTCCAGCCCCGTCAACCAAAGGAGGCCCAACTGCTGGGGGTTGGGATCTCCCCAGAGCCCACTGGACTGTCCCTATAATACCAGGGATAAGGCCAAAAATGGATATCTATATAGCTGGGAAAAAGTTCCATTGTCTGATTGACACAGGGGCAGACTGCTCTGTGTTATGAAAGGAAGAGGTCCCCCCTCAATGGAAGTTGATCCCAGGGCCCCATCTATTGCAGGTCGGGAGCAATACTGCCTCTGAGGAGACTAAAGATTGGCTTAAATGGGAAGATGTAGACGGGAGTCATGGGGAGGTCTGACCCCTTATTGCCCCTGGCCTCACGGCCAATTTGCTGGGACAGGATATTTTGGGGGAGGCCGAAGTGTATATCACCACTGATCATAAGGCTCTTTATGATGACATTCTAGAGAAGGAAGAATACCAGCAACAATTTAACTTGCCCAGGAAGGTTTTTAGTGACAATAGGGCTGAAGTTCGCATTCTCCATCCCCTCCACTAATTTCCAAAGGCCTGATGAAAGGTACAAGTGGGTGGTTTTGCCACAGGGCATGGCTAATAGTCCTGCCTTCTGTCAACAATACGTCTCACATGTATTACAGCCCCTCCAGCAACAACCAGGAATTACTCTCTATGTCTATATGGATGACATTATTATTGGTGCAGTTGATGCCTCCCAGTTGGGCTCTGCCTATAGGGAGCTCCAGCTCCTTCTAGAGCAAGGGGGATTACATATCTCCAATGATAAAGTCCAGACTGTCCCACCCTTTGAGATTTTGGGAGCAAAGCTCAAACTAGATTCTGTCTGCTCCCTCAAACCTCAGTTATCTGTAAAGCCCTCATACACCTTAGTGGAATTACAAAAGGCCTTGGGAGAACTTAATTGGCTGCGGTCCTGGATCCACATCACTACAGAGGACCTTCTTACACTTTTTGAGTTACTAAAAGATAAAGACACCTCAGATCTTATTCTGCTGACAAAGGAACACCAACAGATATTCCAAAAGATTCAATCGGCCCGTGATAAGGCTCAGCTGGCCCGATACCAATCTGATTGCGACTTCTGCCTGTGGATCCTTCCTGGCTCTAAGCTGCTCTCAGCTGTCATTACCCAACGGGGGAGCCCTCTTCAATGGATCCATTCCTCTATAGGGGGTGCCCCACAGGTATATGCACAACTGGATCAGTTAGCAGATCTCATAATCAAAGGTCGGGATGTTACTGTAAGACATTATGGGAAAGACACTGACATCTTGACGATCCCCTATCATCTATGATTTTGAGTGGATCCGTAGAAACCATAACAAAGTGTCTGACGCCCTAACTGGCTTTTGGGGAAAAATTGATTGCCATTATGGGGCTATCAAATGGGTCACCTCATTCTCAAGGCTGGAATGGACCACCCCCAAACTTTTCTCTGGTAAACCTCTCCCTGAGGCTGTAAATGTGTTCACTGATGGAGGCAAGGAGGGATCTGCGGTGGTCATTCTCCCTCCCCACTGCCTTGTAAATAAGACAAGACAAACCCAATATTTCCAGCAAGTCGGTGGGTCAGCTCAATTTAAAGAATTATATGCTATAGCTCTGGCCCTGACTAATATTCAAGAACCCATGAACCTTTTCTCTGACAGCCTTTATGTGGTCAACCTCCTTCCCACCCTATCCTCATCATACATTAGGTTAGACAAAAATCCAATCACACCCTTGATGATCCAGGTGAGATCCCTCCTCAATGAGTGCTCCGCGCCTATATTTTTATAACACCTAAGGGGACATCAAAGTCTGCCAGGACCAATATCCCAAGGAAATCAGTTAGCTGACCGATTGGCTTCCTGTGGAGCATTGACCATAATCACTCACCCAGACCCTAGACTGCTGGAGGCCCAAGAACTTCATGATCTGACCCACCTTAATTGGTGGGGGCTACATCATAGATTCCCGTTAGTGCCAATCAAGAACTTAAAAAAAATTGTTAGAACCTGTAAATCCTGCTTGCCCTTTCTGCAAATTCCACCCCTCCATCCCTGGGGTAAATCCCAGAGAATTAAAGCCAAATGCTATTTGGCAAACTGATGTGACTCATTATGCACCCTTTGGCAAACTTAAGTATGTTTTTGTGACCATAGACATCTGTTCTCATGCTTGTTGGGCCACTGCCCATACAGGAGAAAGGGCTAAACATGCAGAGTCACTTTTTGCAGAGCTTTGCTATTTTACGAATACCTCAACAGGTAAAAACAGACAATGGGCCTTGCTTTGTAAGCCAAGCCCTACAAGAATTTTTCGCTCAGTGGCATATTAAACATTCTACTGGAATCCCATATAACCCTAGGGGACAGGCCATTGTAGAGTGACACAATAAAACTATAAAGGATCAATTATTAAAACAAAAAGGGGGAATTAACCCCCATGACCAGTTACGAATGGCCATGCTCACATTAAACTTTTCAAAAGAACAGCCTCTAACAGCCTTTAAGAGGCATTGGTCCAACCAGACATCCTATACCAAAATTGAGGTCCAATGGAAGGACCCCCTGACAGGATGTTGGCATGGGCCAGACCCTCTTATAAGTGCAGGTCGCGGATTTGGATGTGTCTTCCCAATAGGTGAATCAAACCCCATCTGGGTGCCTGCCAGAAACCTTAAATAGTGCCACCCTGAACAAATTGATAACCCAAGAGCATCTACTCTTGAGGGGTGATTCTCTCTCCCGCCCCCTCCTTTCTAGGAATATGCCCATGTAAAAGGCCATGGTGGACGTTTTGTCTAATCATGATTGGACTCTTCATTGCTGTTCTTCTGCTCTTCATCGGAGGGAGTATAGCAGAAACCATACTGGATCTTCAGTCTCATCTTGACTCCTTAGCGGCAATGGTGCTACAAAATCACCATGGCCTAGACCTTCTCACCGCCAGAGAGGGTGGACTTTGCTTTACCTGCAGGAAGAATGCTGTTTCTACGCTAACCGATCAGGGATTGTCCAGGATGAGAAAAAAACTTCAAGAAGACTTGGAGTGTCACCGGAGTGAACTCCATTCCAATTTTCTTTGGACTGGGCTAAATGGATGGATCCCCTACCTCCTCCCCTTCCTGGGTCCGCTTATTACTGTAATCCTTGTATTCACCTTTGAGCCATGTGTAATCAATAAGCTTTTGCAATTCATTAGGGATCGAGCACGGTCCATACAGCTCATGGTGGTTAGACAGCAGTATGCCGCTCTACACAACATGGATTGGGAGCCTTATGAAGGTCCTAGTTCCTATCAAGATGTGGGAGTATGAATCCCTTTTCTCTTAAATAGCTGGCTCTTCACCTGACCCTCGCCCAGTACCCCTCTAGTGGTCTAGCCGACCCAAGAGAGGTACCCCTTGGAAGAACGAAGATGGTAGTCGGTGACGGGTAAGATCCTCTGATGGGGACGACCTAAGACAGGCACACCTTCGAGTACGTCGGGTGCCCCCTTTATTAAAACAAAAAGAGGGAAATGTAGGGTGTTCCTAGGGACGATTTCATTCAAGAAAATAAAAGTATACACCAGCTCCTGAGAAAAGAAAACCGATCTCATTGGTTACCTCCCACTTCCGTGCTTGTGGACAAGGCATGACTGCTTATATTTGGTATAGGGTGCTCGCTTGCATGAACAGGCCATGGCAGATTGACCTTTAAGCTGATTGGTCGAAAGGGACTATATATTCCTCCCCATTTCCACAATAAACAAGTTCCTGCGCTGACTGGTCTCCTTGACGTGTCTGATTGTCCTCTGGTGGGAAGGCAGGGTGTGGGCGGTCAGTCGGCTCCTGCCTTTCCTGGTTTGAGCTCACCAGGGTAAGGCCCTCTCCTTTCCCTTCAGGCTCGGGGGAAATACAGGGCTAAAAACCCTGGCAGTAAGCAACATTCAAGGCTATTCACAGCCAATTTTTTTTTTTTTTTTTTTTTTTTGTGGTAATGGATTGAACCCAGGGCCTCACACATGCTAGGCAAGCACTCTATCATTGAGCTTTGCCCCTGGCACTAATTAGTTAACATCTGAAGTTCTCTCCATTCATACATGTCTTACTGTTTCTTCCTGCAGACCATCAAGGCTGGCAATGGAAGAAGAGACACAATGTTTTTGTGCCAAGTATGTGATCCAGATGAAGTTCTAGCCAAACAGAACCACTACTATATGTCCTGTGTTACCATCTCTGTACCACCCAGAGCAAAAGGCATAAAGATTTCTTCCATCTGGACTTTCTCATTTTCCGTGTTCCATTTCTACCTCTTTGTAAAGAGCTTTCTAAGATGTTGCTGTCTACTCCCACTAGAATCCAGTTCTCCTCCACCTCATCACTACCTTAGCACACAGTTCTCATCACTACCTTAGCACACAGTTCTCTTCCCACCTTGTTCCACATTATGGATTACCTCCCATGGCACGTAATGATGCCATATGAACTTGTTAAATAATAGAAGGTGAAGAAATGATCTTTACAATTTTTAAACAGTAAGCTTTTGAGTGTCAAACAGTAACCTCTTTTCAGAAAGTTGCAAAATGCTCTTTACACTTAACTCCAGCAGCAAGCCTGGGTTCAGTCAGGAGAGAAAAACCACACAGGAAGTTAAAGAGAAGTTTAATATGAAGAATTATTAACTAGGATAAGAGAGTATCTATCAGATGCCAGGATATTCTATACAGTACCCACGCACAACTTGGAAAGAGTCCAGCCCACTGGAAAAGTAGAGGTGCTGAGTTGGTCTGAGTTGCTAAATAAGCACAGGCCACTGTCTACAGCAGAACAGCCATCGTCAGTGTGGACATGCCAGGGAGGCGGGACACCATCAGGGCAGAGGCTTTTGGAGCACGTAGACTACTTGGGAACTTGCAAAGGGAGTGACTACTCTCTCTGTGACCCTCTGGAGCACAAGTAGCTATGTGTTGGGGGTTTTGGTTTGCATGGTTATCTCCAAGTAGAGGCTGTGAGGTCTGCGAGGTTGCTGAGGGTGAGTGTTCTGGTCATGGCTGGGCTGGCTCCACTGGATGTCCTCACATGTACAAGGCTGATTTCCAGTCCCTATGGAAATTCTGGAAGCCTCTCCAACCTGCCATGTGCCTCCATTGCCTTCTGCTTAGAAAGCTGAACATCAAGCTCAATTTAATGGAGAAATGCTTACAGGAGCTCCCTTATCCCAGGGCAGATACTGAAGAGTGCATTTGGAGCTGGGAGGCAATAAATCCATAACTAATACACCTTCCATCTTCAGAGTCTTTAATCCACTTGGTTCCAAGGAAGGACGTTGTGTTGTAGACACTATCAGGGTCATCAGTACCTACAGAGCCAGGAGAAAACTGGCTGGTGTGACCTCAGGCAGATAGCTTCCTCCTATAGGCTTTTTACCTCCTCTTATAAGGGCTGGACAAGGTCAATGGTTTTCAATTATCAGGTCACAGTGAAGTGAGAAAAATATAGTATTTCCTAGAGCTAAACTCAATTTAAAGAGAATCTCTCAACCTTTTATTCCTCCACAGTGTTAAAACATCCTGTCTTTTATGAGGTTATGGTGATAAGTGGGAATTCATTTCTTAAATCTTGCAAAATAAAGGCAAAGTCAGAATTTTGTTTTAAAATATTTCCTTGTCTGTGGAACCTGAAAGTCTGGTCATGTTGCAACTGTACATTCCCTCTTCAGGGCTTATTCACCTGAGACTGGTCTATAGAACCTTTTGGTCTTTGCTTCTTGTCATCCAGCAAGAAAGCAGGCAGAAGATCTAGAATAAAGTAAATTTGGGTCTAACACAGACTTGCCTGGCCCCTTATCTGTTGGCTCATGCATGAAGCAGTTCATATTTTAAAGACATTTCGTAAACTCTTGGACAATCACTGAAGCATGTTCAAAAGAGGCACAGCTCATAAGCTATAGAGGAAATAAAATCCAATTATATGAAATAATCCAAACACAGAAAAATCTAGAAAAAAGGTGGGAACATTATCTTACCTGTGTATCTTCTTAGCATTATGACTGAGTCCTAGGGACAGCAATGACTCTGAATACTATGAAAACAAAAATTGAGGTGAAGCAGTGCTTATCTATATTGCTTTGAAAGCAATGTAGCCTATGCAAAATATTGATGATGAAGCTTTATTAAATATAAGAGAACAGGCAGCTACAAGTGAGTGACAGGTGTAGAGATGCCAGCTGCATGTCTGCCTTTTTCTTACCAGCACTGTATGCTGAACAGTGGTGGCTGGAGAGGCAACACCTAGACCTCCTTGCCAAGGGCATTGGTAGGATGTAACTCATGCCATCACTGCACTTTTACTGGAAATAGTAAGAATTCCAATCCCTACAGTGCTTTTTCTGTCTTTTCTGCCCCATTCCTACAAAGGGGTAAACCACCCCCAGTCTGTTTGCAAGTGACCCAGGCCTTGAGGACAGAGCTGCGTGAGAACATCAAACATTATTAATGTAAGAGCTCCAGCTATCTGAACATGTGTCCTGCAGACACCTGCAGCTGTGCAGAGAATGGGGTGGGGTTGGAAGTGAGTGGTAAGTGCATGCAGGGTTCTTTCATTCTTCTAGAGCATTCTCAGGATCCAATTGCTGCCCCCACCAATCCACTGCAGAAATGGGATTAGGCTGCAGATGTCTTTAGATTGCTGTTGGAAAATCAAATAATGGTCTGAAGCTAGAAATGGACCCTCAGTCTTTTCAGAGGATGCTGTTTAAAGGAGTGCTGCTCCCTTCCAGCAAGTGCAGCATCTTCTTCTACTTTCCAGGCTCAGTCTCTTCTGAGGGATCAGAAAACTGAATGGGATAATTTCAGAGGACAAATACACACAAAAAACATCTTCTCCCTCTCCTTTCATTATGCCAAGCACAGGACATGATTCTTAGAATAAAACTTTCTAAGTTAACTATAGCAAAAATACCTACTCACTGAAGAATATAAAGAGTGAAAGTCCACTACTCTCCAGGGGAAAGCACTGTTGCCCCTGGTATGTATCCATTCAGGACTTTTTCTTTACATATTCATAAAGAGCTGGGCGAGGTGGCACACACCTGTAATCCTCCTGTTGAGGCAGGAGGATTGCAAGTTAGAGACCAGCCTCAACAATTTAGTGAGACCCTGTCTCAAAAATGAAATAAGGACGACTGGGGATATA
>PVHX01007627.1:47521-89835 GCA_004024805.1 Geosciurus inauris
AAAGAAAGAAAGAAAGAAAGAAAGAAAGAAAGAAAGAAAGAAAGAAAGAAAGAAAGAAAGAAAGAAAGGAAGGAAGGAAGGAAGGAAGGAAGGAAGGAAGGAAGGAAGGAAAGGAAAGAAGGAAGGAAGGAAGGAAGGAAGGAAATAAAGAAAGAAAGAAAGAAAGGAAGGAAGGAAAGAAAAATGTAGATACACACACATAATTGATATTTTTCACTGTCATAAAGGCTATGCTATTAAAGCAACATTTTTTACAGTACGCATACATGTGTACCCTACATTGGAGAGGGTCCTGGGGATTGACCACTGAGCCACATCCCCAGCCTTATTTTATATTTTATTTAGAGGCAGGGTCTCACTGAAATGCTTAGTGCCTTCCTTTTGCTGAGGCTGGCTTTAAACTTGTGATCCTCCTGTCTCAGCTTCCCGACCCACTGGATTACAGGCATGCACCACTGCGCCCAGCTGCACCCTATGTTTTGAATAATCTTTTTTTATCTGCAATGCTGGGATCGAACCCAGGGCCTCTCACATGCTAGATATTCTACTAGTGAGCTATACCTCTGGTTGTATTTACCTATGTAAATACCTATTTGTATTTAAAGACATAAATTATCCCTTTATTTTTGGAAATTTAGCTTAATAAGAGTTTTGCAGATTTAGCTTATTGCAGTTTTGCATTTTCCAAAGTTCTCGCCCATGCTTTATCCCATGTGGTAGGTACACAGAGTGCTTTGCAAGGTAGGTTCTATCATGGATCTACAGAACGGAAAACTAAAACTCAAAGAAGTGACTGTGTCAGGTGTCACAACAGTGGCAAGGCAGGGTCTTCCAAGTCCAGGAGTCATCAACAGGCAGAGCACCGAAAGCATAGCCACCCGCACTCCAAAAGCTGAAGGAACACCTACTCATTGCCCAGTCTTTCAAGAAAATTATAATGTGATCTGTTAACTGATTCACCCGCCAAACATTTACTAGCTGTTTTGTTTTTGTTTTTGTTTTTGTTTTTTGTACTGGGGACTGAAAAACTCAGGGGTACTTGACCACTGAGCCACATCCTCAGCCCTATTTTGTGTTTTATTTAGAGACAGGGACTCACTGAGTTGCTTAGCGCCTCATTTTTGTTGAGGCTAGCTTTGAACTCATCATTCTCCTTTCTCAGCCTCCCAAAGTGCTGGGAATACAGGCGTGCGCCACTGCGTCCAGCTTACTGGCTGTTTTACTTCTCTTCTTTGACTGCAGTTAGAGGAAGAGGGAAGTGGAAAGGCAGTCAGGAGGAAGAAAGGTACCAAGCCTTCCATCAAAATGCTTACGTCACACACTCATGGGTGCACATCTTCTTCTTTAAACAGATATATTATTGGGCTTTTTCTTAAAACCATATTACTGCAAAGGAATCTAAATACTACTTACTGAGATATTAGAACTTCTGATTTCGGGGAGACAACAGAAACCAACACTGGGTTCAAATTGCACTTCAACAAATCCCTCTAAATGAGACTTTGGAGGACAACTGAGCTTTACATCAATTTTAGTCATGGGGTGGTCTGAGCCTCAAAGCAGTTATCTTGATAGGTTTGTCTTTTTAATTTACTTGTGCTCTTTAGCATCTTGAAGGGGAAACAAACATTCTTAAAGTACAAAAGCAACAGACTGCTGTATTTTTGACCAGAATAGCTCCCAAACTACTTTGCTTTCTAAGTAAATATAGCATTGATTAAATTTATAAAACACATAACAGCATCTCCAAGGACATAGATGACCACAGATGTAGCTACTTTTCTTATGCTGAGAACAAGTACCCAGAATTACTCAGGGTGGCTTTGAACTTCACTGGGGGATGGAATCAGGTAGACAGCTTTATTAGGAAATGAGAACCATGGCTCTCCAGACCTCACCTGCATTTGAACTTTGCACTTAGCCTACCTACCCCCCCAGAACAAAACCAAAACAGGTAAGGCCTCTGCTTCCCATTTCCACAAACTATAATACTCTGTTATTATCTGCTAACGAGCATCTGGAAACTGAGGTTAATCTGAAAAAAAATTTCAATGTACTCTTAAGTAATGGGTTCCTAAAATGGATTGGCTTTTTTTTTTTTTAACTTTCAGAAGTCAACTTTAAATTACATAATATGTGAATATACTGAAAAAAAAAATTAGAGCAGCCATTCCATAAAAAGCCCTGTCCCTCCTACCCCATCTACCCAGCACTCCTCCTCCTACCCCATCTACCCAGCACTCCTCTGCCACATACCAAGTCGACCGCTGCTAGGACTTCAGCATAGCAACCTTCGCCTTTTAAAAAGCTTTCATATACGTAAGCATTAAACTGCTATTTCTCTAGTTTAATTGTATGAAAATACAGAAGGAAATTGGAGTCAGTGTGGAACATGCTGTAAGGAGCACTTCCAGTCCTGTCAGCTGCCGGCCCTGCCTCACATGGCACACACCATGAATTGCAGTGCTGTATTGTCACCATCTAGACTAGACTTGGACAAAGGTGAACTTCATCAGTGTTACGGTTTGGATGTGAGGTGCCCCCCAGAAGCTCACGTCTGAGACGATGCAAGAAGGTTCAGAAGACGAATGATTCAAGTCTTAATCCAATCCATGATTTGTTCCAATAGGGATTAACTGAGTGGTAACTGAAGTGGCAGGGTGTGGCTGGAGGAGGTGGGAATTAGAGCGTGGCTTTGGGTATATATTTGTATCTGGAGAGTGGAGTTTCTCTCTGTTTCCTGATCACTGTGATGTGAGCTGCTTCCCTCTGCCACGTTCTTCTACCAGGTTCAGGCTTGCCTTCAGCCCCAAGAAATGGAGCCGGACTTCTATGGACTTTGACCTCTAAAACCGTGAGCCCTCAAATAACTCTTCCTCTTCTGTAATTGTGCTGGTCGGGTCCCCTAGTCACAGCAGTGGAAAAGCTGACTAACATAACCAGTGAGAATCTGTCAAGTTTTATTCCTTGTCTACTGCATCTCTTCCTCATTTGTCTGACATGGTAAAAGCCCATCCAAACAGGATGAGGAAGGAACTGGTGAACTCTGGGACCCAATAGAGCCAAACCAGCTCTAGACAGCTGAAGTGTTCTGGTTGTTCCTTTGAGCATTAAGTCTGTCGCAGGGGTACAGTCAAGTGGGTCAACAGGAAAACATTTCTTCCTATTCAATACCGAGTCGTTGCTGGAACATGCTCATTGAAAACCACCAGCACACTTGTGCTTTGCAGCCATACAAGTTCCTGGTGTTCACCACTTAAACCTGAGAACAGCTTTGTTAGAGTGCCTCATTCAATTTTATGAAAGGCACCTGGAACTTGTGTTTCAACTTTTTTGTTTTGAAAGTTGGTGCCCTGCCTGGGGCTTAGGAGTCATTTAACTATATAAAGGGAAAAAAGGTATTATTTTCAAGCAAGCTCACAAAACTTCGTGTGTATGTGTGTGTGCAAGCACGTGTGTGTGCATGTGTGTGTTCTGTGGAGCTAGAAATCAAACTCAGAGCCGGATGCCGTGGTGCATGCCTGTAATCCCAGCATTTTGGGAGGCTGAGACAGGAGAATCCCGAGTTCAAAGCCAGCCTTTACTTGAGGGCTCACAGTTTTAGAGGTCAGAGTCCCCGGCTCCATTTCTCGGGGCTGGAGACAAGCCTCATCAGTGAGGTGCTAAGCAACTCAGTGAGACCCTGTCTCTACATAAAACACGAAATAGGGCTGGGGATGTGGCTTAGTGGTCAAGTACCTGAGTTCAATCCCCAGTACCAAAAAAAACCAAAAAAAAAACAAAAAGAAATCAAACTCAGGGCCTCATGCATGCCAGGCAAGCCCTCTATCACTCAACAGCATCAGCAGCCCTAGCAAAGCCTTTTTTATCCACAATCTGCAACTAATTCTTAAGAAAGCAGCCAATATATATAATGCTATTTCTGAGTTCTGAATTTCAATTAGACACTGGGAATGGACCTTTCCAATAGCCTGTTCCACCCACAAGCTCTCTCTACAATCCTCTGCACCCTCGCCCGAATTTAAAAAAAAGCACAAAATCCAGGAACAAAGTAGTTGAGACCCAGAGAAGCACCCTGCTTTGGCATGGACCCTGGAGACTTGGCTTCTGGGGAAGAGAAGGAATATACCTTTAGGGTTCCACTGGAAGCCGGTTAGATACTGACCAGGCTCTCCCATGGAGGTGGTCAGCGCTGCAGCTCCAGAACTACATCAAGGGCAGCAGGGCTGGGGGATTTGGTGGTGATCATAACAAGGGAAGGGAATAACACTAAGAAGCCCGGCAGGTTAAAAGAATGTGTGAATAAGCAAGTGGGAGGGTGCTGCAAACACACACACAACCCACTTTTTTGCCCTTGAACTTTTTACTAAAGACAAAAACTGTAGTGAAATGGATATGGATATGGAAAGCCAGCCTAATATTTAATATGCTGAGTTACTGTATCTAGAAATTGACCATCGTATAAGTTGACTATCAACAAGTCGAGGTTGTAATTTGTGGATCCTAAACTTCTAACAGAGCTACTTATGTACCAGGTTAGATAGTAGAGATCCTGTCTCTTGAATATAGCGTCCCATGCTGTTTATTGGAGTACAACTAGGGGCAGGTAGCCTTGCAAAAAGCATGGCCCTTAGGCAATGGAGAAAAAAAAGCCTGGAAATTGTTCAGAAATAGAATTTTTCTTAAATGTATTCTTCTCTCCACCTCCAGTTTTGAAAAAAAAATATGAATCTTGTTTCTAAAATAAGCAATTAATAGAGCACCTCCATAGGGGCAGAAACATCATGTGTGGGGGAACTGTTGTCAGAATCCCCAAAACTCAGCAATGAGCAGTCAGCTGGAGCAACCCTCCTGAGCTGCCCACCCTAAAGCAGCAGGTACTCATTCTGCATTCATTAATTTAAGGTGACTCCATTAGAAAAAACCAGACTTGGATATAAGGAGTTCATTGGAGTGAGCTTCCAAATGCCTGACTTTAGCTTCTGCAGTCTAATTAATGGGACTCGCATAGTTAGCAGAAGGGAGAGGCATTGATAAAGCCTCCTTCCGTAACTACACCTCGAGTTCAAGTTTCCTCCTGCTCTGTGACTTAAGAACTACAGGACAGAAAGCGCTTTCACCAACTGATGCTCCTTGCCTAGATATTCCTTTCCCTTGCAATCATAGGCTCCTGACGCAGACTACCAGGATGGCAGGAAAGCCTCCTCTACTCCATTAATTTTGCCTGTATTCCACAGATTCTGATTTCAGGGGACTCTTTCCAAGAATAACCTCATTAAGGAACTTGGCCTAATTGAAGTGTACCTGAACTGTTAGAGAAATGGAGACTAACACCTTGTGATGTGAAAAATACATCACACACCATCACACATATTAATCTGATTAAATTAATGCCATTTTAGCACACGATTAGTTCTTTATTATTAAAGCCAGACATGGTGGGCAAGTGAGTTCCATGGTTTTGTGGAAAAGCTGAATATATCAAGTTATCAAGTTCAATAAGAAATGTTCACATGCCTGCAGGCCCAGGTCCTTTAAAGTGCCAAATTTTACTATCAATAAACAAAAATTTAAAATACAACCTGGCATTCAATTTAATCCCTTTACTACTGTTATTCATTGACTTCTAATCATGACTTAATCATATTGGAAGGATAAAGATAAATATAGAAAGTGAAAATTCACAGTCGAGTTTAAAAAAGAAAATTCAAGCAATTTGAATCAACTTTGCCAATAGTCTGGAGAATCAGTCTGTTTAGTAAGTGATGCATGTAAACAATTAAAGATGCCATTAAAATACAACTTGGTAAACAGGCATTACCTATTTAATAAGTATAATATATACATAATCTTAAAAAGCTTCATTTTATACAGAAACATTTACAAAATGAACAGTGCAATTAAATTAAAGATTATCTATACAATGCACACACATACATGTCCTCTGGGAGATAAAGTTTCATCATCACAGTCAAAATGGACAGCCATATGCATTTTAAAAAAGAATTCCATTTCAGAAGAAAAATACATTTGTAATATTCAATTATATTTTTGTGTTTGTGAAAATTCATGTTTGGATACTTTTTTCAATTATTTCTCTTGTTCAGCCTTGAAAATTTCAGGTTTCTAGTGCCACCAACTGGTGTTAGTTTAAAATTAACAATCTCAGTGTTAAAAAATAACTTTTGTTTAAAAAAAATCTTAACTGAAAAATAGGCTCCTGGAGTCAAAATTCATGATATGAATGACATGATTTATAAAAATATTTTCACCAGGGTAGCATATATAACATTTATAAAATTAATGGTTGCTAACGGTCTTTTCCCCCCCTTCTTCTTTCACTGGTAGGTAAATCTTGGTCTAAGTTTGTATGTAAAACTTGTTAGAAAATAACAGTATAGCACAAAACAGTTTGGAAAAATGCATGACAACAATTAGATTCATCTTTATGAACATCAAAATAGGCATTAATAATTTACTACAATGGTAAAAACCTAATGTCATTTTACGGTGCTCAGATTTTTTTCCTTTTTCTTAGAGAATAATTAAACATTAAACTGTGACAAAAGTCAGGAAATGTGCAGAACCACTATGAAAACAGCAATTTGCTCTTAGTATACCTCTGCAAGGATTCAGTTTCCCAAGTTTCATGCTAGAGTGAAATTTCTTAGCCACCTACTGGCCCATGTAGATTAAGGCTCTTCTCAGCCAAGTTGGGCTGGCATAAGCTGAGAGGCCCAAAGACCAGTTCCTACTGCCTCCCAGCTATTTTCTTCAGACTACAAGCTCTCCATGAGGATGGGAAGTGCCCTGACTGATCTGTTTACCAACTTAATCATAATACAACACCTATAAGGTAGGCTTACAATGTGTTCATTAAGTGAATAAATTTGTTTATTAAGTGAATAAATAACATGTTCATAGCCTGAATCACTTTAAATGATAATTAGAAAACAAAACCCAAGCCACAAAAACCACCATCAAATTCAAATTAATCCTTCTGTCCGAACCCACCGTTTTTGATCCTTACCACTTTAACAGACTAAAGTATGAGCTGAGATGGGAGAAAGGTAGTCACAGCAAGTATTCACTTTCAAATCAAAACCTAGGCAGTGTATATATACATGCACTGAAAACTGCCTGCTCAAAGATACCAAAATATTGCTAACTAACCTAAAGAGCTATTGATGTGTACAATATCAAACACAGAACAAATTTCCCTGTAGGTCTCAGGTTTATTCGTCTCTAGACACCCCATTCTTCTTTCTTTATTCAATATAGTAACTGGCGGAAGGTCCTTCAAATCCTTACATGAGGAGCTATGTGTAAATCAGGACAGAAATGGGTATTGCTAATACATGCACATTTTTATACAGTACTTTGATCCATGTATAAAGGAAGGAGTAGACACTGAAGAGGAAAAAAAAGTATTTCCTTAAAAAATTTTCCATAGTTTCTTAAGTTTATCAGGAAAAATGGCAACAATACCGTTGAAATAGGGCTTTTAATAATTTTCCTCTAAAATGGTGGCAGATGGTGGCACAAATATTAATACTGAATGCTTCATTTTTGTCTACAGTAAATGTATAAATATTTGAAATATATATATTTGTATCAAATATATACATATACATATATATGTATATATATATTTGAAAGTGAATATAGAGTACTATGGATCTGATCACTATTTGGTCTCCATTATACACTTTATACCCTAGAGGGAAAAAACCCAAATCTTGTAGTTTATGAATCTATAGCACAAGAGAAACCAGAAAAATTTAGATATTTTGCCTACTATAAGTAGACTTTTGGAGTGTCAACTGTATGTCTAAACACAAATGGGAAAATAATTGATTTTATTGCACTTACCCTCTTTTTTTTTTTTGATAAATTATTGATAAAAAGAGCAAGACTCATTAAGGTAAAACTAATACTTTTTATAACTATTTTAAAAATAAAACATATTTGAATGTGCATTTTCATTTTAAAGTAAAAAGATATTGGTTTTTGGATGACAATGTATAACTTGATACACACAAAAATTAAGACACTACAACGAATGACCTGATCTTTACTAAATTACCTTTTAAACAATGTTAAGTGGATTAAAAAAAAGTTAAAACCCATTAAAAGGACATTGCCACAAATCCAACTTTGAAAGCCCATACAATTCTTTAAAGGCTTTTTAATCTACCACCCCAAGGCTCACTTCCTTTTCAGGGGGAAAATAAGGACACCAAAATCTAAAACAAAAATGAGGTTTATGGCAACAAACCTGCAGATGAGCCAAGGTGTCCTATTATACAAAGGATCCAAATGTAATGCAAAGTCAAAGGAATTATAATAGGTGAGAAATAAAAGGAAGAAAAAATTCAATGACAAATATTGATATGACTGCAACATTTAAGTGTACATCTAAAATAAATATTGTAAAAATCCAACAAAAAACAATAATTTGGCTTAAAAATTCCTTTGGTTTTTTATATATAATCATTTTGTGTTTTAAATAAATATATCAAAACATCACATTTGGGGGAACTGCATGATCACTCCAATTTGATATATATTTAACTGCATCAGTAGTGAAGAATGGTGCTCAAATGGTTAACAGTGCCATACGCTGCTTTCTCTTGGGAAACTGGTTCTTAGTAAGTACCTTAAAACACTAGTAAATTTGTCTTTATACAATGTTAGTAAAATTAAGGTATTTCCATTTCTAAGAGTTATTCATCTCTCTGTTCTAAAGATTGGATCCACTTCCCATTTTAAAATACAACTGAAGTCCACAGAAAATTTTTCAATAAACATGTTATTTAAAGCTATATTTTAAGTAACTAAAGATTTTAAGAATTCAACTATTAACTCAATCCAAATCTGAAAAAAATGGACCTATGCTAGACAAGGAAACCTGACAGAGACATACAATGTCTAATCACTGCCACTTACCAATAGCTGGCTTTTCTATTAAGTTCAGTTTTCACTAAGATTAAAACAAAGATTTAAATATTCAAATGCATACTTAAAAGACAACCAAATATACTGGAGTGTCAAAACATCTTTAAAAAATGTTTTTTGAGATGGGGTTTTGCTATGTTGCACAGGTTGGCCTCAAACTTCTGGTTTCAAGTGACCCTCCCCTTGGCCTCCTGAGTAGCTGGGACTACAGGTACACACCACTGTGTCTAGCTCCAAACAAATCTTTTTATGATGTCTTTACTTTTCTTGGTGTTGTGGAAACTGTAAATCACTGAATGAGTAACACCTCTTGTCTTTTCATGAATAACTGTTAAAGCTGAATCACTTTTGACATATTTTAAAGGGACAAAATATGGAGAAAGGGTTTTTAAAAGCCCTCGTAGTAATGTTCAGCACTTAATATGACTACTATCAGCAAATTAAGTTGTTTAGACTCAATGACAGGCTGTTGTATTGCACCATATAAAAACAAATTTCATCAAAGCCTACATTCTTATAGTATGCACAGCAAGGCATCCATTTTTAAAAGGATACTTTTTTTATACAGATGAAGCAAAGCAAATTTTTGACTGGCTTGTACACAAAGTAGGGAAAAGTTTCCAACAACACTGGTCAGTGGCACCTGCTCCTGGGTGGCTTTTATCTGTTTACTGGGCAAGAACTTTGTATTAGGTTTTCTTTGTCCTCTGCTCTAGTTCATGCTGGTGTTTAATAAGACGTTCTATTTCTGTTCCAAGTGTTTGTAGATTTTCCTTTAATAGTTAGGGGGAAAGAGAGAAAACAGAACTACTAAGTATAATAAACAAAAAGATTCAATTTGAACTACTTTTGCCTAAAATTTGAAATTGAAGGAGTGGTGATTAGTCCAAAAATGCCAAGTGAATTAGTGAACTGAATTAGATACACAGATGTTTTTAGTAAAGTAGATGTGTCCTTTTCATATTTAATTTTTTAAAAAATGATTCTGGAGATTAAACCCAGGGCCTTGCACATGCTAGGCAAGTGCTCCATCCCTGAGCTACATCCCTTATCCCACTTTTCTAAAAATTTTATTTTGAGACAGAGTATCATTAAGTTTCCTGAGCTGGCCTTGAACTTGTGACTCTCCTCCATCAACTTCCCAAGGAGCTGGAATTACAGGTGTGTTCCATTACACACAGCTCATATTTAACCTTTTTACTGCAGCTATAGCAATTCAATACATAAAATGATTAATTACTAGATTTAAACATTATTTTTTAAATCCATTACGAACTATCAAGGCCCATGTTCAACAAATAGATAACAGCTGCAGAAAATAAAAGAAAGCTGCAAAATATATTAGAAACTCCTCATTTTTAAAAAGTATTTCAGCCATGACCTGTAATTACAATGTATGTCAAAGGTCATCCATTGCAAAATATATAATTCATTCTACTATCCAAAAACTAAGCTGATTTAGTTTAAAAATTATATTTTCAAAAGAGAAAAACATTAAACTTTTATTTCTGTGAGACGGAAAATTGCATATCAGAATTAGCCCATCTAAGTGCCAGAAGAGACTAAGAGGCACCATTTTACTTCTTCGTAAGTGAACGAGAAACACAAATACCTTCAAAGTAATATTTTTTAGTAATGTATCCTCCAAAACAGCCTGCAATTTTCGGTTGATTTCCAAAGACAGTTCCAATGTTAATCCACTATCAGCAGGATGAGATGTATATAAAGATGCCATGATGCCACCTCGTCTACTTAAATGGACTTTGTTAAAATCAGAAGCCTCTGAAGAAAGTGTGCCTGATTCTTCTCGTAAAATATAACTCTGAATTATTCTGCAAAACAAAATGACACTATCAATTGTGTACCTGAAGAACTAAAAATATTGGAATTTGCAAGAATCAACTAATCAGAAGCATAAAGAGGCTTAGCATAAAATAAATACCTATTAGGCTAATAATCTAAGTGTTTTAGAAAAGAATTTTCCTTATTCAGATGGTTTCTTCACCTATTTTATTTTTATTCTATCATGATTAAAGATACATATACTACTTTTTAAATTTCTTTCCTTATTTACATAAAATACTTAAGCAACTATTTTATTGCTCTGATTTCTATTAATATTGTTTTCTATTATTAAACTTTCTTTTAAAAGTCAAACACTTTTAGTAATATATTTAAAATACTTCAAAATGAAAATGAAAAAGGCTTAGGAAAAGACCTGCAATATAAAAGCAACATCTCTTATTTAAATGAGTGCAGTATCTGTGAGAAGAATATGGCATAGGACAAGTTCTGGAGTCAGTCAGAGCTGGGTCTGGGTCTCTAGCTGTAGGTCCATCTCTTACAAGAGGAAAACCCTGACAGAGTGATTTTACCTAGGCCCCAGTTAACTTATCTGCAAAATCAGAGAACTCCCTCTCACTCAGTGGCTGTGACAGGCATAGCACAAGGAATTACCTAATTATGTCTTGCTCAACAGGAAAAAACATATCCAAAACCTCATATGTTTGTTTCTTAGAGTCATAATCATGAAAATAAAAAGTCAAGTAAGACACTACTGAACTCTGTCATCTTCAAGGGTCTTGTGCATGCTATGCAAGTGTTCTGCCACTGAGCAACTCTCCCAGCCCTAGATCTATGTTTTCTTTCATTTCCGTATTCCCAAAGCCTAAAATACAGTAGGTGATCATAAAATATTTGGAACTGAATGATTATAAGAATAATTAAGCTGGACATAGTGGAGCCCACCTGTAGTCCTAGCTACTTGGGAGGCTGAGATGTAGGGATGCTTGAGCCCAGGACTTTGAGACCAGCCTGGGCAACACGTGAGACCCTTTCTCAAATTAAGTAGAGAAAGATAGGGTTCTTGGTATGATTGATTTTGAAAAGAGTACTTTTTACCATGAGAATTATAGCCTTTGGAACAGATTATGCTACCATAATAATACATACTTTGTTTTTTTCCTAATTTCTTCCACCAATTGTTTGATGTGGTCCTCCATAAATTCTATCTTTTCATTTTTCCGGGCATGTGCTTTCTGCAACCTGACTATCCTCTCAATCAACATGGCCTTGTCCACTTCTGGAAAGTTATCCACAGCTACTGATGACCCAGTATTTTCTGGAGATCGATCTTCTGCACTGCTTCGAGCATTAAGGGACCCTGAATGACATGCACACATACAAAAAAATCAGTTTAGATATTTTATGTAGTCTAGCATGCTAGACTCTCATCTCACATATCATTTATTTTGGTACCATTTTCAAATATTCACTCTAACATAGCTGGATGCAGAATACATCATAAGTCATTGGCTAACCAACTTCTTATTTCTGAATATACTAACAATAAAATACCAAATATCTGTCTATTATGTCTTTCAGGAACAGGATGAGGAAGTGGTGATAGAGAAACAAGAGAACAGAAAACAAGCAGAGGGGGACAGAACGTGGGGTACAGGAGAGAAGAAGAGGACAGAATAGAGTGGATTATGCTCCAGAGCCAGCCTATCTAGGTTCAAGTCCTACACTTTCAATTATTAGTTGTATGACTTTGGACAAATTATTTAACACTCTCAGTACCTTTGGCTACTTCATGTCAAAATGGCATTAGTAATACTACCTACCTCATAAGATTATTAATATATTTACCTCATTTAGATGAATTAATATATGTGCAACAGTCAGAACAGGGCATTATAGTCAGCATGACGGTTAGCTCTTACTTTTACCAATATCAGTGAAATGAATTTCTGGTCCTCTTTACCCTACAAAAATCTGTTTCTCAGCCTCACTGTATAGATTTAAGTAAGTAATGTATCTTATTTAACATCATATAACAAATGGCAGAAACTGGGCATGGTGGCACATGCCCATAATCTCGGCATTTCAGGAGGCTGAGACAGGAGAATTCCAAGTTTGAGGTCAGCCTCAGTAACTTAGCAAGAGAGTAGTAGAATAGAATATAAATAAAATATAAATTAGAAATGGCAGAGATGAGATATAAACATATAACAGTAATTTCAAATTCATGTTCTTTGTACTATACATTTTTTTCACTATTGTAATAGCTGATAATGTTTTGCCCCCTGATGGGCTATTCCTAGGAGACAGTATAATGTAGTGGTTATAACAGAGAGAGACAGAGACAGAATCACTTATTACAAAATAATTATGTATAACTTCAATTTTTTTATGTTTCAAAAGGAAACAAAGCATATCAACACTTGGTAAGACCCAAAATTCTATTTATTTTATATTTAATCACTAAATCACAACTAAAACCATTTATTTTTTACCTGATGAACTAGAACGACTTCCCATGCTGCTAACTTCTTTATCATAGCTTCCATTTTCAACCTGATCTAATTTTCTTCGTGCTATAGGAAAAATAAATGGATTACTTGCAATAATCTTCATGACCATCCCAACCATCCCTGATTTTAGCTGCTAAATTCATTTAGTCAAAAATGGCATAAACAATAAGACAAAAGTTCTTGAATACCTACCTTAGCAAGCTATAGATGCCACTCACATAAAATGACATTTGGAAATGTATAGGTCAAATACAAAGTATATAAAAATGACATTATGATAACTGACACTGGCATCACTTAGTTATACTGAACTTTTTTTAAAAAAAACATTTTTTAGTTATAGGTGGATACAATATCTTTGTTTATTTTTATGTGGTGCTGAGGATTGAACCCAGTGCCTCACATGTGTAAGGTAAGTTCTCTGCCACTGAGCCATAACCTCAGCCCCTGAACTTAACTTTTAAGAGTACTGACAGGAGCTGGGGTTGTAGCTCAGTGGCAGAGCACTTGCCTAGCATGTGTGAGGCACTGGGTTAGAGCCTCAGCACCACATTAAATAAATAAATAAAAGAAAGGTATTATATCCATGTACAACTAAAAAATAAAAAATTTTAAAAAAAACATATACATGAAGAGTCCTGACAGATTTAGAGGATCCTACCAGAAATTTCCTTTTTTTTTTTTTTAAAGTTTTTTGTAGATGGACACAATGTCTTTATTTTATTGCTCTGTATGTGGTGCTGAGGATCGAACCCAGGGTCTCACGCATGCGAGGCAAGCGCTCTACCGCTGAGCCACAATCCCAGCCCCAGAAATTTCCTTTTAATTACAAGTATAAAAACAAACTGAATTCTTACAGCTAATAACTGGATATATTCATATTAAGTAATGCTAAATCTTTTTTTATCACTACATTTCACCCTATTTGAACATAAATAAAGTTGTGGGAAATGGTAAAAGAATAGCCAGCTGGAATACTTGTCTTATTCATCTTTGTATCCCAAGCACATAGTACAGATATCTAATAACCTATATGTGTGTTTTTTAAATTTTTTTTGGTTGTAGATGGACACAATATCTTATTTATTTTTATGTGGTGCTGAGGATTGAACCAGTGCCTCACGCATGTGAGGCGAGAACTCTACCACTGAGCTACAATCCCAGCCCCTATATGTGTTTTTATTTTTTTTTTAAACATTTTTTAGTTATAGATGGACAAATCTTTATTTTATTTAATTTTATGTGGTGCTGAGAATTGAACCCAGTGCCTCACATGTGCAAGGCAAGCGCTCTGCCACTGAGCCACAACCCCAGCCCTCCCATATGTGTTTTTAAATTAAAGAAACCTGGGTTTCAATTCTAGCTGTCAATTGTGTTCAGGTAATTTATAACCTTTCTGGGTCTGCTTCCTGAGACCCAGATGAGGAGCTAAGTCTCAATCATCTCTAAGTTAGAGGCCTACAAGATGCAGATCCACGTCCCCTAGATGCTATACAGATCAATTCATAGGCATTTGTAGGCAGAAAATATCACAACTGTTATTTATGCTTAAAGATAAATTCTTTTAAAATTTTCATTTTATGTAATACATATCTAAAATGTATAAACAAACACATACATTGGAGAAAACCAAATATTTTTACTGATAAAAAAGTATGTAATCAAAAAAGTTTAGACACTATTGCCCTAAGGTACCTACCACAATTCTCATATTCTGTGGCTCTGTGAATAAATGTCCTTTACAGAAGACAGGCAATTCATGAAATTAACAGATGTGCAATTTTGTCTATGAAAATTAATATGTTAAAAGGAATAAATGGTTCCAGTAAGTGTGGTGGAATCTGAAATATATTTTCTCTATAAAATCTTTAATGATTAAAAGAAACAAACATATTCCAGGTCTAAACATGGAAGAATTTTATACCTTGCTGAAGCTGCTTCGTAAGATCCTTGATATTAGAAGCATGTTTACGTCTTTGAGTTACTAATTCATCTTTCAATTCTTCTACCTGGGTACTCAATGTTTTAACTTCCGTTTGTTTACACGTGAGGTCAGCTTGCAGAATCTGGACTTCCTCTTTTCGCAGTTCTTCCTCTTTTAACAATCTACTTTCCTGAATGTTAAATAAGATCAAATGAAAAAAAATTTAAATCATATATTTGCTTCTACTATTGCTCAATTTACAACCTGAAAAAATATGGTCCTTGAGAGCAGAGATTCTTCTATCACTACTTGTTACAAGGTTTTGTTTATTGAGTCCTTCAAATCCTCATATACTGAGGCAAAGGGATACACTAATGAGTATGTTGTTCTGCACATGCAAAACAACCTGTGACATAGGTCTTTGAATTTTTGGAATTTCAAAAACTCAAACTATTTTTATGAGAAACTTGAAGACATTCTAATAACCTGGACATATTAAACCACTTTGAAACTTTTTAAAAACAGAAATTTAAAGTATTTCCTTTTAAAAACTATACAGTAATTCTAGTTAGGAATGACAGAACCATGGCTTATTTTCAAAAGTGAAATATTCTTTTATCATTTTAGGGAGAAATTTTATTTTAAATCACATCAATTGAAAGGAAAAAAACCAACATTTTTTAAAAGCATTTGAAATTACCAGAAAGTCAGTGCCAATAGAAAAGAGCTTAAATCAACTACTACTACATTTTTATGCTATAGGGAAATCTTAATCTGTGCTTCTTCCTACGTTGTTTCAAGAGTTAAATGTATATTTATACTTACCAAATTAATATTTGTCTGTCTCATTTGTTCACATTGGCTTTGCAACTGACTTTCACTACAGGAAAGTTTATCATATTGTGACTGCAAAGAATTGCATTCAGATTGAAGCTGTGCATTCTTACTAGTGAGCTTTTCTGTGAACAGAAGTAGTTCAGATTCTCTTTTTCTACTGCCTTCAATGTCTTTTTGTAGGTCGTTAATCAAAGAATTAAGACTTTCCACTTCTTCCTTCAAATTTTCAATTTCTTGTTTACCTCTAAAAACAAAGTTTATATTTCAGAAAATATGAAACTATTAAGAGACATTAAATAATGGTTTGGGAATTTTCATTTAATGCACTGCTTTATAAAGGTACTTTTATTCATTCATCCAAATACTTATCAATGAATAAAATGATAGGAACTAAGAGCTGAGAATATAAGCGAGCAGGGCCTATAATGCTTCTGCTTTCAAAGAGCTTTTATTCAAGTAGGGAAATTACTAGAGTATGATAACTGTTTTTGATGAAAACAGAGCAAGTTGCCTAAATTCATATAAGTAATGCTCAAACTAATACTTAAAGTAGCATTTACTGTCTTCAAAAGTCCAGACAGTAAATAAGCTGGGCGTCTGGGCATATGGATTAGTTGCAATAGTTCCACTTTGCCACTGTAATGTGAAAACAGCCACAGACAATATGTACATGAATGAATGTGGCTATATCTCCAGAAAGCTGCACTTACAAAAAGAGGTGGTGGGCTGGATTTGGCTTGTGAGCCATAATTTGTTGATCCTTGACCTAGAAGAAAAGCAAGAGTTTGTGGGAAAACAAAATGAGTTCCAAGAAGAGGGTAGAATATGTGCTAAAGCATATTAGCACATATAAGGGTTGCTTGTTGGTACCAACAGGTGTTTAGCACTGATGATAATCAGGACAGCACTACATCCTTTATTTAGCGCTTGACACAGGCTTGGCACAGTTCTTAAACATCCATTAACAAACTACAGCTGAAATACAAGAGTGAAAAAGAGGAAGGCACAGAAGAAGCAAGGAACAGGTCATTAATCTTATAGGCCGTGCGAAGGTATTTGAACTTCCTAGGCAATCTTTGAAGCAATGGGAAATCACTGAAAGGTTTTGAGAAAATGTAAAGGTTATGCTAATGGCAGTGTCGGAAATGTCCTGGAGAAAAAGTAAACAGGAAAATCAGCTTACGAGCTATGGCAGTTTTCCAGATGAGAGCTGACAATGGCTTGGACTATGGTGGTAGGAATGGGGATATAAAAAAACAAATGGCAGTGGTGCACACCTGTAATCCCAGCACTTTGGGAGGCTGAGACAGGAGAATCGCCAGTTCAAAGCCAACCTCAACAAAAATGAGGCGCTAAGCAACTCAGTGAGACCCTGTTTCTACAAAAAACACAAAACAGGGCTGGGGATGTGGCTCAGTGGTCGAGTGCCCCTGAGTTCAATCCCCAGGACCAAAAAAAAAAAAAACCACAAAAAACAAATGGACTTGAATGATATTAAACAACTGATATTAATGATACTTTGGGACTAGCTGGGTATGTGAGAGGAGGGACAGAAGGGCATGGCCCCCAGGTTTCTGGGTTTGACAGTCATTTGGGTGCTACACTCATCACTTATCCCAGGAACATGAAAGGCGAAGCATATTTATGAACAGAAGAAAGGAATCAATTTTGGATATGTTAAAGTTTGAGCTGTTTTTGGTACTTGTGTGCCTAAAGCTAAGCAAAACGGGCTAAAGATAATGATTCAAAGGACCTGCTGCACATTAGAGGAACAATAGGATCACCCAGGGGTATGATAAAATTTGAACACAAGAGGGTTTGCTGACAGAAAGAAAAGCTTGCTAAGGAGACTAAGAAAGCATGGCCCCAAAAGCAGGAACACCAGGGGAGCATGATAAAAACAGCCAAAGGAACAGAGCATTTCAAGAAAGGTCAGTTCAGCACTGCTAAAAGATCCTAAAAATTCAAGCAAAGCTGAGTCTGAGCTATGTCCACCATAGTTAAGGAGATATTAGTTTTTACGGAATGTTGAGGCCAAAGCTGGAATAGAAAGAAACCCAACAAAGGAAGTAAAGAAACAGGGAATGAGTGAGTACAGCTAATTCTATAAAAAGTTTGATTGTGAAAAGGAGAAAAATAAGCTAGTAGGGGAAGGTCCTAAAAGTTTTCATATTTTAAAAGTATGATCATATTTAAATACAGAAAGAAAAGGAAAGTCATCAGGAGATATATATGAGATGTGGGTGGGATAAAAAAGGAATAATCAAGAAAGCCTTGAGAAGGCAGAAGAGCATGGATCCACAACAGAGACAGAGAGGATGATTAGATCAGAGAGGAGCAGGACCATTTCTTTCAATCATAACACAAGCAAAGGAAAGAATGAATGCAGATGTGGGCAGTTCAAAGGACTGACAGGAAGATGCTGAGAATATTGTCATCTGACAAACTTCTATTTTTTTCTGTAGAGAAGTGATCATCTGCCAGGAGTACAGAGGCAAAGGGAAAACCTGAAGTGTGAGGAAAGTGATTAGGTTTAGAAGAGATGCTAAGAGGATGGGATAGAAGGCTCTGATCAAGGACATGTAGTAGGATCAGAAGCACATGAACATTCCTAGTTGAAGTCAGTGACCATGAACTTCTGTACTGTCAATCGGGATAATGGTTGAGATTACTTCAGCACCTTGGGTGTGGCTAAGGTGCAGAAAAGACACTATTTGAATTCAACCTGAATCTAGGCTCTGCCAGGTAACGCCAGAAATGGAGCTTAGTACACACTGAAAAATCTAGATCTACATACCCATCTAGATTTACCTTTTAAAAGGAAAAAATGTATTCTGCATAAGTAATGGAATTTCAAAGCTAAAGGAACTAAATAAAACCAATCTGTCTTATAACTTATTATTGCCAATGTCTTATAAATTGCTATTGCAAATTATATTAGGGAATATAAACTTTGATTTTTAGAAGTCATGATTGGAGCTCAGAGATAGTCCAAAGAAGTTCAAGTGAAGAGAGAAAAATTTTAAATTTTAGCTAGTAAAACTGTAAAAATTGTTCTTAATGCAATAATTCCATTTAAAAATAGAATCTTGAAATACAAGTAAAATGCTTGTTTATCAACACAAAGAGATGTTAACTTTGTACCTTTGGAGCTGATCCTGTATCTGATCTGCAATTTTCACTTTATCCAGTAAAGTCTGAATTTCAGCTTTTTGGCGATTAATAATTTCCTTGTATTTTGATAATTCATCTTCTGTTCTTAATCGTTCATCTTCCAGACATTTTGCCTATCAAATGATCATAACCAAGTTAAACTACAAACAGTATTTTCTTGTTCTTTATAAACTATTTCAGATAGTGGTTACATATTAGAAATCTAGGCTTAATTCTAAAGCAGTATTAGTTCATGTGAAAAAAATACAATGGGAAGTTAATGTCCTGGATTTCAGCTGCAGATTTCTTATGATTCAGTCAGGAGAGTTTAAGCATATCACTTTATTTTTTACTGAAATTTCATTTTCTCATCTGAAAAAAAGGATATATCTTCTCTACCTCAAATAATTGACATGGAGAACAAATAAGAAGGTATATGAAAAACACTTAGGGGCTGGGATTGTAGCTCAGCGGTAGAGCGCTTGCCTTGCATGCTTGAGGCCCTGGGTTCGATCCTCAGCACCACATACAAAGCAATAAAATAAAGACATTGTGTCCATCTACAACTAAAAAAATATTAAAAAAAAAAAAGAGAGAAAAACACTTAGAAAATTATTAGGTGATCTCAAATTCAAAGTGGTAACTGAAAGGCCTATTTCTAAATAAATGATACCTGTGATAATATATAATATTCATAATCATATTAAAAAGTACATTTGAGGGGCTGGGGTTATGGCGCAGTGGTAGCGTGCTCGCCTAGCACGCGGGAGGCACTGGGTTCGATCCTCAGCACCACATAAAAATAAAATAAAGATATTGTGTCCACCTACAACTAAAAAATAAATATTTTTTTTTTTAAAAAAAGTACATTTGAAAAGACTTCAAACACTGGAAGAGATTTAACAGACTGTTAGGAATTAAAACTTTACCCATCTAAGACTATTAAATATACCCAAGGAGAAATAGACAGTTTTCTTATTTTCTGGTACTCAGAGTTCTTAAGATTCAACTATCTTTCCCAATGATTTGCTAAAACAACGATCTTCAGATCAAAGGTCCAAGGATAAGTTATAATCACAGCAAATATGGTATGGAATACAAATGTCTGGCAAATACTTCAAAGGGACTAAAATGGAATATACTTTCTTTTTAAAAAAAAAAAAAAAAAGACAGAGTGCTTTTTTTTTTGACATATTAACTTTATTTTGTTTATTTATTTTTTTATGTGATGCCGAGGATTGAACCCAGTGCCTCACATGTGCAAGGCAAGCGCTCTACCACTGAGCCACAACCCCAGCGCCATGGAATATACTTTCATTTCAACGCAAGTTGATTATGTTACCAGGGAATTGCTATTCTACTCCTTTGAGTTCTTTTATGTTTTTATTTTGTGAAGTTTCTTTCTCTCCTTTTCCCCCTTTCTCCTTCCTTGTTCCCCTCCCTCCCCCTCCTTCTTTCATTACTTCCTTGCAATAGCGAGAACTGAAACCCAGAGTGCTCTACCACCAAGCTCCACCCTTAGCCCTTTTATTTTGTATTTTGAGACAGGATCTTAGTAAGTTGCCCAAACTGGCCTTGAACTTGCGATCCTCTTGCCTAGCCTCAAGTAGTTAGAACTATAAGTGTGCCACTGCACCCAGCTATTTTGGAAAATTTCTATGTAACTATCTTTTCCCCATCCCTTCAAAAAATCAGAGTAAATCCAAAGCTAAAGATATTTACCCTTCTTCCTCTGGAGTCATAACTAAAGATCTGATTACCTTTGTCCTCAGTGTTCGCAGCTCATCCATACCCTCCTTAAAGGTCCTCTTCAGATCTTCTAGTTCCTTTATTTTGGCATGATGCATCTTTAAAAGAAACCGCAAATCATAATGCACTAAACTACATCTAAAATTTATTGCCTACTTGTTCCAAAAGGCTTTAAAAGCAGGTGACAACTCTTTCTATGTTTACTACATAGTCTAGGATATACAAAAGAACAAAAGTATTCACCTCTAGCTGGTCAGATTTCTCTTGCATTTGTTTTTCAAGTTCTCCTTTTGTGACTCTAAGCTTTGCATCAAGCTCATTTGATTTAATTTCTTCAGACTCCTAATGGAAGAAAAATAGAAAAAAAAAGTGACAATTTTTAGAGCTTTATAATTTGAAATGCTAAGAAAGTTTTGCAGCTGAGTTTACTAATTGTGAAACATATAGCTTATGTATCTAAAATTGAACAATGCATTGCAAGATTTTATATGTTAATTTTGCATGAATAAGAATAGCACACTATACAGCATAAGAGAAAGTAGTTTCTTTTTTAAAGTTTTAAATTTCCTTACATTCTTTGTCCTGACATTCTTTAGGAATTTCATTTGGTTAAAAACTGCTCTAATAAGATCCATTTGAGTGGCAGGTTATTTAATAGAGGAAATAACCTGCAATTTATTTAACTGTTCTATCAAATCTATTCTATACTTCAGATATTGTCAGTACAGAAATTTCATGAAACCAAAGTACTGATATTTGGTATAATTTATTACCAATCCATTTGAAAAGCTAAGCATACCTGATATGTTTTTATCATATCCTGACAGTTTTGTCGTATCTGATCTGCTTCTTCCTTTGCTTGTGTTAACTTTGTTGTTGTGTCTTTGAGTTTATCTTTGGTTTCCTGCATCGACAAAGAAAGACAAAGTTGGCCACAGTGAAACGAAGAATGGTGAAAAGTAACCATGGAGTAGGGAAAGTTCTTGTCCTAGAACTGCGCCAAGGGGGGTACACTATTCTTGGAATAATATTTTATGTTTCTAATAGAAAGTGAAATGGCCTACACGGTGAACTGACAGCCATTAAATAAAGTTAAATCATTTTCAGCAAATTACGAGAGGTTATTAACCTGATAAGAAAAGCAAAGTGTCAAACAGTTCTTTGCATACCCTTACATGAAAGATGGCATTTTGGTTTATGGCCATGATATTTATTCAAAACTGCATTTTAGTTAATTGATGCTGCAATATGGTTTTGTTCCTCACCATTCTCCTAAAATGGCAATTATGAAGATTTTTCATCAAATTCAATTACTTTTTCTTATTTATATTCTTTTCTTACCTGCTCATTGACCACCCCTGAGTCTTTAAATATCTTAATTTTGTTTCCATTACAAGACAATATTCTCCTCCTTTTCTTCACTCTTCCTTGTCTGGCTTTCTACTCTTTGGTGATTTTCAAAGACACAACCCCTGCTCTGCAGCTCTTTGTAGTTCTCCTACACAGAACTGATTCAGTTCCATGGTCTGGGCTATGGTGAGAATTTCAAATGAGAGTTTAGGTATCATCTTCTAGTAGTTCACTTCAGAAAGTGGTAGACGCTGCTACTCTTGCCTTCCCACAGATGGAACCCAGGGATGCCTTGGATTCTAACAACTGATACACTATACTGTTGAAGTGTATATGTTTGTCATAAAATATGTCAATCCTGGTCACATGTTAGATCTCCTGCATCCTGTTTCCAGGTACTGCCTCAATACCAGATTCCATTATTCTAGCTTTCTCTGAAGCAGAATTGTCTGGCAAGCACCCAGAACTGCCAAATCATTTGCCAAAGAACTACTGCCACATTTATTGCCAGCCACATCTATGCTTTGGTGAGATCATCTTATCCTGAGACCAGGCTGGTGCAAAGGTAGCCACAAGGTAGATGATCAAGTACGTGAGGAACATTGGAGGAAATCTTTTATCTTTATTTACTACATTCAAAATAAAAGGCTTTTGTTCTAAGAGGTAAGGCATTAAAAATAATTTTAGCTAAACCCCAAAGGAGTCTAAGGGTAGGGAACAAATAGTTTCTATTGCTTGATCTGATGATCTGGGTGTCCAGACTACCTAGGTTATACTTCAGTTCTGGAAGCATGTCCTGGAGATCTGTATGCTTTGACCCAGAGATACCCTCTCACATCTATTAGGTAAACACATAAAATATGTAAGCAGGGGTCTATCCCAGACCCTCTTTGAAGCAGTTACTGTGTATAGAGCTAAATGCTTACTGGTTAAGAAAAGCCTTTACTTAAAAAGAACAGATAAATATCAATTTTCACATACTGGGCCAGTGTGGTTTTATTTTCACTTTCTAGCAATCCACACCATGTTACCTTGCAGAAGTCAGCCATAACCCACTTTTCTTTCTTTTTTTTTTAATATTTTTTTAGTTGTAGATGGACACAATGTCTTTATTTTATTGCTTTGTACGTGGTGCTGAGGATCGAACCCAGGGCCTCACGCATGCAAGGCAAGCGCTCTACCGCTGAGCTACAATCCCAGCCCATAACCCACTTTTCTAATATACTTGCACAGTATTTGATTCCATCTAATCTCAAAGATGCCATTAAGAATCTCTTATCACCATTCTCTAAGCACACAGGCCTCATATATCTGTAGTTCTTCACTCCTCAATGCTAGTGTTCCAATAAGTTTAAGGATCCTGTTTCTTATGACAATAGATGAAAATATTAGATATTAGTCCAAGTAGTATGTTCAGATCTTAAAGCAATTCAGGCAGTTAAAAACCATTATTGTCTATGTGGATTTGGAATTCTAATTCCTCATTCTTCAACCCAAACTGAAGGGAAAATTCTAAATGGCTCAGCCCTGTAGAGCTCTAGGGATTACCCTACTTCTTTCCAGCTCTTTCTCGGCCTTGGTAGCTTCCTTACATATCTGCGCAGACTTATGGGGAGTCCACTGTTCTCTAGCCTAGCTTTGACTACTGTCATTGTAGACTACTCTTCCTACAGTTTTCTCTGATGATACTAACATATGAATACCCAAAGGCTATTAAAACTACTGATTTGGAATTATTTAATACAGTAATCCAGGATTATGGTTTTAAATGATATCATTAGGCTTATTTTTTTTTAAATTTTTTTTTAGTTATAGATGGACACAATACCTTTATTTTATTTATTTATTTTACATGGTGCTGAGAATCGAACCCAGGGTTTCATATATGCAAGGCGAGTATTCTACCACTGAGCCACAACCTCAGCCCTAGGCTTATTTTTGAAAGCCTTAAAGTCAATATATTTCCATATTACTCTTCCATTCAAGTCACATCTTAGAGTTTCTCTTTTACTTAAGAGTCTATCAACTGCAGACTTTTACTACTTTGAATATCAGCTCATTTAGTGCTTAAAATTATGGTATAATCATCCATTTTTATAATTATTTTTAGTTATATTTATTTTGTATTAAAATGGTATTTGCAGCTGGGCATTGTGGCACATGCCTGTAATCCTAGCAAATTGGGATCACAAGTTCAAAGGCAGCCTGAATAATTTAGCAAGACCCTGTCCCTATCTCAAAATAAAATTAAAAAAGGATGGGGTATGTAGCTCAGTGGAAGAGCACTTGCCTAGCACGCATGAAGCCCTAGGTTCAATTCCTAATAACACTAAAAAACAAAACAAAACAAAACAGTTAAGAACTTATTATATTCATTATTATATTTAAACAAGAATTTATATTTCTCAATTGTAAGAATATTAGCATCACTGATATTTTTAAAATTTCCAGAGTTTACTTTTGATTTTGATAACTTACACATACTCCTACCCACCCATTATTTTGCATACAAAAAAAAATGCAATATGGCAAATTTGGGTGTTGCAAACTACAAATAATAAAATTTAACATTTCAACCCACTTAATAAGTAAATCATGCAAGAATACCTCTTTTTCATAATCACCAAATATTCAGGTCCAAACCATCCTGCAGGAGTTACTGAAGCCAGCTCCATATCTCATTAACTGCTATTACATTCACTCCTAATTTAATTCTAGTTTCTATTTCCTGGTATTACAGTACTCACCTTGTGTGAATCCATTTCAGCTTTCAATTTGTTTTGGGCCCATTTTACTTTAATGATTTGAGAGTTGATATCTTCCTTTAATTTTTCTATTTCTCTGATGAGTCTAGTTGTTTCACCTTCCTAAAATAATATCACTAGGTCATATTTTTCACTTAAACAATCAATCAATCCCCTGTGCATCACTTATATCCCCTCAAAGTAATCAGTGCAACATCACCATAATCTAAGGGCTAACACACTACAGTCCTTAGGCCATAAAACTCACTTAAGGTTTACATGATTAGAAGGCAGTCAAAATCCTAAATTCAATTAATAGACATGAAGAAGATTAATACCTATATTTTAACTAATTGTATGTGTTGTGAGCACAAGCACACCTGTGTGATTCTTCTTAAATGGTTGCCATTAAGTAAAATATTAAATTGGTTTTGTCAGAATTTGAGAATTGATAACAATATTTCTGAATTGAAAGAAATATTAATTTAATTATTTAGCTAACTAAGTAATTAAATCCCCTAGGACAACATCTAAGAAGGATATGTTTTTCTGTACGAAAAGCATAAATTCTATTCTATAGTAAGTGCTATATTAAGATTCTGAACAGATACATTTCTGGCTCTAAAACTATTCACATGTGACACAACTATGTACATATTTTACCAAACACAGTATTCCTTTGAGGCACAAATTAATTTTTCCAGTATATAGACTGGGGAAGATCTATTTTTAAAAAGTTATCCAAAATTGAAAAAGATAAAAAAAAAAATTATCCGATAAACATGTTCCAATACCTCATCTTTTCCCAGTAAATCTTTTTGCTGGCAGGTAATATTATAATTTATAAACATTCATGTTCTTAGAAGGTCAATTAGTAACAACAACTGTGAGTGTTTTAACCATGCTGTCATCATTTGACTGGAAAAGCAAAGAATAAACTTCAAGTAAGATACAACAGCATCATCATACCTTTGCTTCATACAGCTGCTGCAATCGGCCTTTCTCCTGAGAAAGCTGCTTAATTTTGTTAGTGTTTTTCTCAAACTCCTTATTTGCATCTCTAAGTTTCCTCTCAAGGATCTCCTTTTCCTTTCGAAGGTCTAAAGATTCCTTCTCACCTCTTACATACTTCATTACCATTGCTTCTTTCTCTTGGCGTGCCTCTTCATATTTCTTGTTGGCCTTTGAAAAAGATATTATCTAGCATTAATAAAAAGATTTTAAAATAAAAATATATTAAAATAATGTTTTCCTATATCACCAATGTATTTTTTGGTTCTTGCATAACATTCTAAGCCCTTCTGTTGTAAGATTTTGAGATAAAAGGAAAAATTCAAAACTTTAGAAAAATGTGGCACTAATATTTGCTATTATTCTTTCCAATTTCTTTTACTTTGGCTGATATGTTCCATTTATGCTCTCAGACCTGCTTTCCCACCCTTTTCTGTCCCTTCCTGTGCCCCAGGAAGATGACTGTCATGGATCATATCAACAAGTTCCCTTACCTTCAAATTTTCATTTGAGTTCTGCCATCAGGAGACATTAGGCAACAGCTCAGAAATGAAGGCAGAGTGAGGTCTGACTTCTCTAGAATCACTAGAGGAGCCTGAAGGCACTACTCCTGTCGGGTGGCCTCTCTATACAACTACTCTCTCTAGGTTGCCCTGCTTTTGGAACTCCAGAGGTATAAGTTAAATAAGCTTATTTTCTTTATGGAGTACCCAGACTTGGGTATTTTTTTATAGTAACACAAAACAGACTATACAAAATATGTACACATAAGCATGTGTGACTTGTGCGTGCACAGGAGGTATGAAAACTAACCAAAATGTCGATAATTAGCTATGGAACAAGGAATGGGATATAAACAAATTGAAGGCAGGGGAAAAAATTATAAAGGAGGACTTTCTTTTTTATTCTGTATAAAAAACAGAATAAAAAACTTGTTTTTAAATAAATTAGCAGGCATTTATGTACTGTTTTAGTATTCTTGTCAATTTTCTTTTTCTTTTTATTTTTTTGAGATGCTGGGGATTGAACCCAGGGCCTCATGTATTCTAGACAAGCATTTTACCACTGAGCTACACTCCAGCCCTACTTCAGGTTTTCTTTCTTTTTCTTTTTTGGTACCAGGGATTGAACCTGGGATGCTTAACCACATCACCAGCACTTTTTATTTTTTATTTAAAGACAGGGTCTCACTAAGTTACTTAGGGCCTCACTAAATTGCTGAGGTTGGCTTTGAATTTGCAATCCTCCTGCCTCAGCCTCCTGAGCCACTAGGATTATAGTCATGTGCCATTGTGTATGGCTCTGCTTTAGTATTTTTTGACAGGCTGATTTTATACAAATAAAATTAATATTCTTAACATACCACTGATGTCACAAAGCCTAAGAGAATTAGTTTATTTTAATAAAGAGTCACTGGACTATCAAGTTAATAATAAGAACATGCAAAATACCTGTTCCATCCGTTGGGCCATCTCTTTGTGTAATTGCTGAATTGCATTTTTAGCTGCAATGTCTTGAGCTACTAGTTTATCTTTGGAAGCTTTAACTTCTTTATTAAGTTCCTCTATTCTCGATTCTAACTGTAAAGAAAATTATTCCCAGATCATTTTCATTGCTATACCAAATAGACCACTAATGCTTCAATAAATAGTATATAATATGAAGAACATAATGAATATACTTTAATCATAAGAATCAACAGCAATGTTTCTATATCTCATTGGAATTGTTATTATAAATCTTAAGAGACTGATACGTTAAGTATATATATGGTAAACCCTAGAGCATCCACCAAGAAAAAACTCAAAGAAGTACAGTGAAAATATTACGAAATTTAAATGTTATGTTAGGAAATATTCAATTAGTTGAAAAGAAAGTAGAGGAGGAGGAGGAAAAGGGAGAAATAAGACAGAAAAAAGAAAGCAAAATGGTAGACATAAATCAAACTGTCAAAAATCACATTAAATGAAAATGAATTATATAATCATATCAAAAGGTAGAAACTGACAGACTGAAACAAAAAACAGGATTCAACTATGTTATCTACAGGAGACAATTTAGGTTCAAAGATAAACTGAAAAGAAAATAATGCAAACAGTAATCATAAGAAAGTAGGAGTGATTATATGAATATCAGACATAACTGAATAAAATAAAAAGCATTACAAGAGATACAGAAGGACATTTTATAATAAGAGGATCAATCCATTAAGAAAAACCAAAAGGATCTAACACATATCTGATAACATAGCACCAAAAAAACTTGAGGTAAAAACTAAACAGAAATGAAGGGAGAAACAGACAAGTCAACAATCATTGGAACTTTAATATGCTATTTCAAAAGATAGACTCCATGAGGTAGAAGATTGATGAGGACACAAGAGAGTTCAACTAACTAAAAAACAACTGGATCTAATAATACAACACTCCACCCAGCAACAGTGGACTATACATCCTCATCAAATGCACATGGAATGTTCCCCAGGATAGAACATGTGCTGGCTTTGCAATAAACCTCAATAAATTTAAAAGATGGAAATCATACAAAATGTGTTCTCCAACCATAATGGAATTAAATTAGAACTCAATAACAGGAAGAAATTTGGGAAATGCACAAATTTGTGAAAATTAAACAACATCCTCATAAATAACCAATAGGGAAAATTACAAAGGAAACTGAGACTAGTTAATGAATGAAAATGAATATGGACTGAACTCTCTGAAACTGTGAACCAAAATAGACTTTTCCTCCTTTAAGTTGTTTATGTCAGGTATTCTGGTAACAGAGACAAAAGGTGACTATCAAAACAATATGTGCAACTTAAATTTTTTGAACTTATTTTTTGGTACTGGGAATTGAATCCAGAGGTGCTTTACCACTGTATAACATCCCTACCCCTTTGTATGTTTTTCAGACAAGGTCTTGCTAAGTTGTTGAGGATGGCCTTAAACTTGTGATCTCCTGCCTCAGCTTCCCAAGTTACTAGAAATACAGGTGTGTACCACCACATTTGGCTGTAATTTAAATTTTCTAGTAGTCTCACACTTCAAAGAGCAAGATAAAACAGGTGTAACAGTTTAAACCTAGTATATCTAAGATATTACCTTTTCAATAACATGGAAAAATGAGCTATTTTATAATTTTTTGTACTGAGTCTTCTAAATTAGCTGTGTATTTTATGTTTATAGCATGATCAATTTGGACTAATCACCTTTCATGTATTCAGTAGCCAAATGTGCTACCATACTAGACAGTGCAGATCTAGAGACAAAATTAAGAAAGAATATTGTGCTAGACTTGTTTTCTATTTAAAAGTATAAAATTCTTTAAATGCTAGCAAAAGAAAGATGAATCCAAAATTCTTTTTCTTTTCTTTCTTTTTTTTTTAAGGCACAACCTTTAATATACTTGTGAAAGGAAGCTCTGGTTTTATCCCATCTGTTCATTCTAAAGTTTCTGGTCATGAGCAGTTACCTGACTATTGGACATAGACTATTAAGTCTCCCTTATACTTTAACCTTCTAAGTTTGGTTTATAATATGGTGGCACTACAGCACATAAAAATCAGTACAAATATATTCAATCTTACAAATATGTTCATCTACAACTACGAAAAGATGCATTAAGTATATACCAAAGCATAAGCAAGCTCAGAAAGATAAAGAGCAGCTCAGTTTTGTTATCAACTGTAAGTGGTCACTTTGTTGATTAGAGGGAATTCATTAAAAAAAGAAGAAAGGAAAGAATAGGCTAGGAGAGCCAGTTATCTGTGATTATACATAATCACAAGTATAAAAACCAATTTCACAATGTGGTTTACAAAAATACTGCAAATGCAACCATACGACATCGTAAGTATAAAAATATCCTAATACCAGATATAAACTTTTAAGTATGTATAGCTTCATACCTTAATTGATAAAAACAGTCTAGTGACTATCCAATTAAATCAGATTATCTTTTTCATTATTTTGAACACAATGTATTCTATTATATTTAGCAGAATAATCACATATATCATAAAATAAGAATTTACATAAAAGAAAATTCAAGCTATGATTTCTACTTCATAAGAGAATGCTTTAAATATGAGCAATTATCTGCATTTAAAACATGATTTAATCTACGGAATTTCAATTTATATATAAATTTTCAGGAATGTGTTTATTTTATAAATTATCAATTAAAGCTTTATAAATATGGTATTTAACATTTTTTATTTTTACCTGTTTAATTGTGTTCACATGCTGCTTCTCTGTTTCTGTTCTTTTTTTTAACTCTTCTCTTAAATTGTCTTTTTCTGAACAAATGTCTAAGATGAGCTCCTGATGCTTCTTATTTTCTTTAATTAACCTAAATATAGAAGGGTAGTACAGGTAAAACAATTAAAAATGGAGACATAATGAAATGTGGGGTATGTTTACAGATTATAGATATCTATAATTATGTTAGGTTAACATTCCTTAGTAATCTTTTTATCATAAAGTATCATATTTACACAAGGATGAAATCTCCTAATGATGCATTTCTCAGAACTGTCCTCTTGTGTTTTTTTTTTTTTTTTTGCAACGCTGAAGATTGAAACTGGGACCTCATACCTGCCAAGAAAACATTCTACCATTGAGCCATGTCCCCAGCACAAGTGACTATATTCTTAAGGCTAAAATGCTTCTAATCCTGTCCACAGAAGAAAAAGGATCTCAGAAAGATAAAGAGCAACTCAGCTTTGTTATCAAGCCTAAATATTCACATTGTTGATCTATGCATCAGATATGCTGCAAAACATTCTTTGGCCAATCAGGCTGTTAACTTTTTCCTAGACATTTCAAATCAAGTGAAATATAACCAGATAAAGAAGATCACGCCCTATTACAAATAGGCCTTTAGCCATCTCAACTATGAACAACTTTCTATCAACATAGAAACCCCAGGGATAAGTGGTTTGTAATCAAGAGCAATTTTATCCCTTCAGGCATCTGGAGACTTTGAGTTGTCACAACAAGGGCAGGGGATGCTACTGGTTATTGAATGGGTGGAGGTCAGGAAGGCTACTAAGCACCCTACCATTCAAAAGACATCTCTACCCACAACAAAGAATTATCTAGGCCAAAATGGGAGCGTGCTGAGATTGAGGTATCTTGCTTTACATTTTCAAAATATTTTAATGATATACTAATAGTTATATAAGGTAGTCAATGTAAAGCAAAGTTTAAACAGAAATTTCATCTTAAGTCCTCCTACAAAAACAGAAATAAAATCTTAGAAATTGTCCACAAAGTATTCAGAACTGTAAGATACCAAAGCAAGTAAACAACTATTATTATAGGATTGCTAATTTTACTAGCTATAAATTTACTGTACACTATTTGCTAAGTTAAATTAAAAAAAAAAAGTATTTTCCCAGGGGTGATGGAACACTCCTGTAATTACAGCTATTCAGGAGGCTAAGGCAGAAAATTATCAAGTTTGAGGCCAGCCTGGGCAACTTAATGAGTCCCTGTATCAAAATAAAAAATAAAAAAGGGCTGGGTTCAATCCCTATAACAGCAGGATAAAAAAAGGATAATATTCAAAAAGGATAATATTCAAAAGGATAATATTCAAAAATATTCAAAATAAGACTGTAAAAAAGTTTCATCATCACTTCTGTTTTATGAATTTAAAATAATTAAGACATAACTGAAACCCAGGACTTATTCCAGGTTGCACAGCTAGTAAGTGGCTAGTAACTGAGTTTTAAATACTGGTCTCATTCCAAAGCCCAGGCCTTTCTACTCACTACTTTGAAGATCATTTATTTACTCAACTGATGTATGCGCCTTACCCTGCCTTCATGGAGCTTATATTCTAAGAGACAAAATTAAAATAGACATATTTTTAAAAGAAATAAGTATATGTAATAAAATGTCAGATAGTGATGGAGTCCTACTAAGAAACACTAAGTAAAGCAAGAGGACAGAAAGGACTTGAGCTGTGATTTTAGGTAAGGCTGGCCTCCCTGAGAACGAAACAGTTGAGCACAGGAATGCAAAGTGAATGCACGCATGCAAATGTTTAGGAAAAAGGCAAATGCGGCATGCAGGGTTATTCAAGCCTTTGATGGCAGAATAGTTTAACTTAGGTTATACAATAAACACACACACACACACACATACTCCATTTGTTACAGAAAATGACTTGAGGGACAAGAATTCTAACTATAGTTCACAAGTAAACAGAGGAGGAGGAGGCAGTGAAGAATAACAAACATCATAATTCTTCTTTTTTTTTTGTGGTGTTGAGGATGGAACCCAAGACCTTGTACATGCTTGGCAAAGGCTTTACCACTGAGCTACAATCCCGGTCCAAAAATTATTATTCTTTTTTTTAATATCTTTATTTTATTCACTTATTTTTATGTGGTGCTGAAGATCAAACCCAGTGCCCCACGCATGCGAGGCAAGCGCTCTACCACTGAGCCACAATCCCGGCCCCCCAAAATTATTATTCTTATTTGCCAAGTACTTATACAAAAAGATAACTGTTCTTAATAAAGAATTTTGTTGGGACCTTGGACAACAATGATGTGTTGGAAAATAGAAATAAAAATAGTGAAATGGTGGTTGCCAGAGGCCAGAAGATAGAGGAAATGGGGAGATATTAGTTAAAGGTTACAAACTTTGGGCTGTAAGATGAATAAGTTCTGGGAATCTAAGGTACACCATAGTGACAATTATTAACAAAACCATAATGTATACTTGAAATTTGCTAAGAGAGTAGAACTTAAGGGTCCATACATCATACACATACCCCCAAAAGTATATTTGTAAGATGATGGATGTGTCAACTAACTTCATTACGGAAACCATTTCATAATGCATATCAAATCATTATGTGGTATACCTTAAATATATACAATTTTATCAATTACACCTCAATAAACCTAGGAAGAAAAAGAAAACAGGAATGGATGTATACACAAAGACATTTGAAAACAAATGCAGTTGTGAAAATTTCAATCAAAGGAACTTTCCAGAAAATTTCTTCATAGAAAATTAAATGAAGGTAAAAGAAAAAAAAATCTAATTGTTTTAGAGCTGACTTGATTCAATAAAGATTTACTTGGAATTAAAAATATTAAAGTAACATATGACATTTGTATAATGCCTAATGCCCACAAGAGTCCCATCTGTTCAGTATTGCCCCTTCATAGAGATGAAAAATATCTGACTCAAAAAAGGTTGATATGGCCAGTGTAACAGTTTGCAAACACAATGGGAATCTTCCAATCCAGGTTTCCAATTAGAATCATGTTCACCTCACTGCTCTAACAGGTGAAGCAAAAAATAGGACTCTACTTTTTACTGTATTCCTAATATTTTTAGATAAGTTTAACAATTTGTAACTACTTAATTTCTATAACCACATTTATAAAACCTCTGCAGCCAAATTAATAAGGCTCAGATTTTAATCTTGCATTGATTGCATGTGACCCTGAACAAGTTACTTACTGTTTTAGGTACCTCATCTGTAAATTAGGGATAATAACAGAACATATGATGGGTGTGTCAACTAACTTCATTACGGGAAACCATATGAAGATTCCATGAGTGTATGTATATATATATTTACACATATAATATATACATATAATGTTGCACATTTTTAAGAGCATGTGTTTTCTGTAATTATTATTAAATGCACATATCTTACAATTTATAAGAGATGTATAAAAGTAATGAGTCCACATCTAAGAAAAGTGGAAAGAGGCATTAGAGCTAATCTCAAGGGAAAGGTCTAAAAGAATAGGTACAGAAAGCAAATGAGGAAGTGACCCTGAAAACAATTTAAAGTGGCAGAAGCACCAATGATTCAAAAACATAAAGCATATAGTTTATTCACAAAATAGCACTATTAAGGATATAAATAGAAATATGCAATAGTTTTAAGGTAGTACTAAAAAGGGTGTTGGAATCTTGAAGATATTTGTAAACTCATGGAAACATTATTCACAACAGGCAAAATGCAGAAGGATCTCAAACATCCTTGAAGGAATAAACAAAATGTGGTATCAACATAGAATGGAAAATATTCAGCCTTAAAAAGTATGGAAATTCTGACACATGCTATAACATGGATAAACCTTGAGGACCTTATATGAAGTGAAATAAGCCAATCACAAAAGATAATACTGAATGATTTTACTTACATGAAGTATTAAGAGCAATCATACTCAGAAAAAAAAGAGAAAGTAGAATGGTGGCTTCCAGCAGGAACTGGGGAGGTGGGAATAGGGATTTGTTATTTAATGGATACAGAGTTTCAGATTTGCAAGACGAAAAGTTCTGCAGGTTGGTTGTACAAAAGTCTTCAGTTTTATGTTTTGTGCATTGTATCACGAATCAACTCAAAACTAGAAAAACACAGAAAGGACAAGCCTGGATAATAAGAGACTGAAGCTCACTGGGTAAACCAATGAAGGATTAGCTGATTTGGGGAAGACTGATCCACTGAACAGGATATTCTGAAAGAATGAAAACCATAAGGAGGAGATCATGAAAAGCCAATTTGATATCAAGTAACATTTGGATTATGGTATATTTTCTTCTGTCATCCTCCTCTGGCAGGTGGACTCTCTCTTTCTCTATGCAGATTCTCTTGATTAAAAAAAAAAAAAAAGCTTTTGAGTATCCTATTTAAAATAAATCACTATATATTTTAGTGAAGGCTAATATGCTTTACTTTACTTTCTTAAATGTTACAAAAGAGTACCTAAAACAATGCATCACTTAGCTGTATCAATCAAGAATAAAACTATAAGGTAATATAATACTACTAGGAAAAAGACTAAATGAAATTATCATTAAAAGTTTATGTTCTTATTTATTGAAGGAAAATCAACTAATTATTATGTCCTTTAGTTTTTAATTTTCAAACTAATGTATTTACCTTGGGGATTTTAAGAAAAAATGTTGAATTCTATGAGTTTGAATTTCCTTTTGAATTTATCTGATATTCGACATACTTCTATACTTCTACATTCTTTCAAAAATGAAAAAGTTGGGTGGGGGAGCATAGCTCAGTGGTGGAGTACTGGCAAGTAAGAGCACTGTACTGAAGGCCCCAAGTTCAATATCCAGCCCCACAAAAAATTTTTAAAAAGTTGTCTTTATAAAAAGTTCAGGGTTTTTTTGGTACCGGGAATTGAACTCAGGGGTACTCAACCACTGAGCCACATGCCCAGCCCTATTTTGTGTTTTATTTAGAGACAGAGCCTCACTGAATTGCTCAGTGCCTCACCATTGCTGAGGCTGGCTTTGAACTTGCGATTCTCCTGTCTTGGCCTCCCAAAGTGCTGGGATTACAGTTGTGCACCACTGCGCCTGGCTTCAGCTTTTTAATAAACTTACACTATTTACTATAATATTTAGTACTTTAATAAAAACTTGGTACTCAGTAAATACACCTTTATTGATCATGGCTCTACTGTGAAATTATAAGTAGACAAGATGACAACTTAAATGAATTATATCTAATTATATCTCTAGTCCTAGACAAAAAATTACCTAAAGGAATTTTAAAAACTTACTTTTTTATAGTATGTTCTTGCTGCAAATACTTATCTTGCACACACTTTTCAAACAGAACTAATGCATGTTCTCCTTTATTCATGCCATTTGGTACTTGGTGTTCTTCTGCAAACTCCGTAGACAAGAGCTCAGATTCTATTTCTTCCAGCAAATCCTCTGAGGCTGAAACATTTTTTATTTTTGAAATAAGTTTCTTGGTGCAGTCTGTATCATAGGGACTTTCTGAATACGTCTTTTGATGAGCTGCTTCTGTAAATGTAGATGACCTTAATTCTGCCAGTATTTGTGTTACTGTCTGTTCTGTTTCACTTGTTTTTGACACCTGCTTTGCAAAATCTCCACTAGGTAAGTTAGATATTTGTTCAGGATTTTCTGGGCATATGTCTTTTTTGGAAGAAGAATCCTCACATCCATCACAATCTGGAACATAATTTTTGCGTGCTTCAACATGACTACCGTGTTCATTAGGCTGACATAAAATTTTGTCAAAATTTAATGATAATAGTTTGGATTCATTTTCTAATCTGCTGCTTTCATCACCAGAAAATGAGCTGCATGAATCTTCCTTTAATTCAGATATTTTCCCAATATTTTTATCAGAGGAAATGAAGGCTTCTTGCTCTGTCTCTGACATGTTGACCAGCACCAATTCACTTTGCATTTCTTCAAATCTGCTCCTGATCTTTGTTTTACAATCTAAGAAATCAAAACATCAAAATTAAAAAAAAAAAAGAATTTAAACCAAGACTTCATACATCTTTGCCCACACTCCATGACACAGAATAACCAAAGACCACAGATTTTCCCCAAGAATGATTTCTTTAATAAAAACCTCTCCTTGAGAAAAAAAGAACAGGAGAGCCAATCCAAATTATCTACAAGCAGTAGGGCCACTGCAAAGTCTCACTGTCTTTCCTCCTTCCATTCAGTTATCTAACTTCACTAATTACTTTGTTACAGTTTGGCATTTTCCAATCATTCCCATAAAATGTTAGGTAGGGAATAACACTTATAACTGGATGATTAGTACCAAAGATGTTTAGATTTCCTTCAACTCTGAGGGAAAGAGAATACCACAAGATCTGTAAGAAAATACTGGAGAGGGACACAGCAATGAAAACAATAGAAGAAAAATCACAAACCAAGATAGTAATATAATGCACATTGATAATGTCAAAAAATTTACCAAGAGAGGCTCGGGAGGCTGAGGCAGGAGGAGGAGGATTGCAAGTTCAAAGCTAGCCTCAGTGAAAGTGAGGCACTAAGCATCTTAGTGAGACCCTGACTCTAAAGAAAATAGAAAATAGGGCTGGGAATGTGGCTCAATGTCAAGTGCCCCTGAGTTCAATCCCCAGTACCCCCTTTCAAAAAAATTTACTGAGAAGGAACACTAAATAATAACAAGTTACCGTGATCTATAGCCCAGAGACTTAGCTCTGAAATAAAAGAAGTTAAGGCACAAAGGATTCCTTGATAGAAATTAGTTTTTCACCCAGGCAGGGATCCAGGAAGTACCATGATGATTTTTAAACATTTTCACCAAAAATAAAACAATTTTCAAGAAAACCAAGTGGAGCCCAGATGCACTACCTAGATGAATAGAAGCAATATTTAAAAATTAATTTGACATGGTTGGAATACATTTTGCTATTATTTAAAAAGATTACTATGCTGGCTACTTTATGAAAATTCCTTAGCTTCAAAAATTACCTTAGATGGATAAATATAAAATCTCTCAGTGATCTTAATGAAAAAGAACTGTCAACTTCTTTTGTCATGTATCAAAAAGCATATATAGAGCAGATGAGCTACCAAAGGCATATGTTGTTAGATTAAAAAGTAGGCAGGTGATGTTCTGATAGAAGAACTAGGAAAGAAATAATTTCAGGTGAGTGCTATACTAATGGAAAACAAAACATAAAGGTTAAATTTTTTAGTAACAGAATGATGCATGTTGGGGCTGGGATTGTGGCTCAGTGGTAGAGCGTTTGCCTCGCATGCGTGAGGCACTGGGTTTGATCCTCAGCACCACATAAAAATAAATAAAATAAAGATATTGTGTCCATCTGCAACTAAAAAAATATTTAAAAAAAAAAAGAATGATGCATGTTTACGTGAGGTTTGGTAGAGGTGGTGGTCAGAGGATGATGAAACAGGGTAAGAGAAGATTAGTAAGGTAAATCCTCAGAAAACTAAGCAGGAGTAAATTTTGTTAATGAGGACAAATCGGGAGCCAGGTATGGTGGCACACATCTATAATCCAGTAACTCGGGAGGCTGAGGCAGAAGGATAGCAAGTGCAAGGCCAGACTCAATTTAGGAAGACTCTGTCTCAAAATTAAAAATAAAATAAATGAAAAAGGATGGGGATTATAGCTCAGTGCCCCTAGGTTCAATCCCCAGTACCAAAAAAAAGAGAGGGAGAAAAGGAGAAATTGTAATAAATCATAATACTTGTATATATGACTATACTATAGTTTCTAGTGGTATAGTAGGTTCTCAAGTATTTGTTGAATTAAAGTCTACAAGCACAAAAATTATGTGTTAAAACTAGTATTCAGTGAACCTCATTTTAGTAACACATACAATTGGAGGAATAATTAAAAGGAAAGAGAAGATCATCAGCTTCTTTGTTAAATAAATGCTGCCTATTAGTTTAGACTGCTCTTTGGGGCAGCAACAAATATAGCCGTTGACTTTGGCACTCTAAACTATCTATCTGTGTAACATTTACTTTCAAACAACCAAACAGAAATCATCATTATCTTGCTGTATATATTTGATAAGAAGCCGAAGCCCACACTAGTGTTAAACACTTGGCTTAGACAATGCAAATAGTGTAGTAAGTAAATAAAAATTATTTTTCAACAGAGACACTGGCCACTTATATTACCTCACTCAAGGTAACTCACTTTAAGATATAACTTGTGAATGTGTGAATTTAAAATCTTATTAATTTAGAAGTCAATCTAAAAATGAACTTTTCAAAATATCGTTAATCTAACAAAAATTGAACCCAAAGCCAACCAAGACATAACAAGTAGAAGATAAAAAATGAATGAATATAAAAGTGCTCTGCTCCTCAGCATACAGCAAGAAGGAATTTATCAGCAACTTTACGGCTCTTCTCCATGTGCCATGATTTGTAACACTGAGTTGGTTTATTATCCTTTTACCCAGCTTTTGTTGTTCTCACAGTTCAGTCCCCAAGTCTTCTCCCTTTCTAGAATTCATCCACTTAGATAACTTGAAGCCACCACTCATGGTGGCTTATGTAGCTGATGCCTACATAATTTATCAATCCTATAGGTGAGTTACAGATATCGACTTATCTATCTCCTCTTCCTGCGTCTATCTCTGTATTAAATATTCTACCTGAATATAGGCATTTCCACTGGAAGTTTCTCCACCACCTCAAACTCAAAATGACCAAAGTCAAATCATAATTATTGTTTCTAAAATTGAGTACCCCCTGCTAATTTTTTTGTCAGTGATATCATTTTTACTAGTCACCTGACTCCTTCCCCTCCTTTGCCCTCATGTTCTTTTTAACAATTTCAGGTCTCCTATATTGCGAATGTCATTGTCCCCTACCTGCAACCCAGTTAGGTCTCTGATGACCACATACCTCCAATATCTAACATTGGCTTCTCAATCTCACTCCATTCCTCCCCTCAGCTCCTCCTCCTGCAACTCCAAATGAAGGAGCAAGGTTAACAGAAGGACAAGGTGTTTGGAAGAGCCGAGGGATGGCACAGCATCAAGGCAAGAGACAGGTCATCCAATCCAGAGAAGGGACTGAAGTATGTAGTATACTGGCTTGGAAAACAGAACAGGAGCCGCTCTCTGAAGTGGGTCTTCAGTGGCAAAAGGGGCCAGGGATCTACAACACTGCCCCTACAGCATCCACACGCATCACCTCCTCGAGACTACCATCAAATGCAGCCAAATGAACCAGAGTGCAGCCAGGGCTACCTCCTCTTTAGAGGTTCAGGTAATGAAAACTGCCTCCACTGGCTGTTGTCTTCACCCAACTCCAAAGGTGCTATGGTAAAGAAAGAAGCCTGTCTTGGAGTCAGAGTACACCTCTTCTTCAGGCCTAGCACCTGGGAACTAAACAGCTTCAACTTTTCTTCATGGAGAGTAAGTCTGTGATTTCATTTTAATGTTGTAGTTGTTTGTTTTTTTAAATGACTGGGGTCTGTCTGAATTCCTGGAATAACCAAAATTGACAGTAATATCAGACCAAGACATTACTAAGAGACCGCCCTTCAGAGGAAAGTTGCAGGGCTGGGAGTGTTTTACATAGAATGAACAGGGACCCATTTAAAAAAGGGGGGGGGGGCAAAGAAACAGCTCAGCAATAGGGTGGTCCTTAGTATGTGTGATCATGGCCCTGAATTTGAGTCTCAAAACTGCAGAATAAACAAACTTTTTCATGTTTATATCCCAGAGTTGAGATTCCTCACTAAACCAGTTACATCACTTTTCCAATCTTATCTCTCAATACATTCCTAAAATCCTAGTGCTTCACTGTACTTTACTAGTCTCACCTATCTACCAGGATTCCCCCAACACACACATTAATATTTCTATGGTTTTGTATCCATCCATATTGTTCTTTCCTTCTGTCTACCTAGAGACTAATTATGTTTAAAGGACTGATTCTAATGCTACCTCTTCCTCCAAATTTTCCCTCATACAAAATAATCTCTTATGTAAAGTAAAACACTGCATTTATGCTCATCAAGCAGATCAAGCCTTTCTTATGACATTTTTGAGCAAGCATCCTTCTACCTTTTAAATAAACTTGGTTTCTGCAAGAAGAAATCTCACTCTGAACTCAAGTCAAAGTTCTTAAGTCTCAAGCAGTATAATAATAAATAGATAAATCTATTCTCTACTACATTTATGCTCATTTTTACAAGTGCTCTGTAGTAGTTCTCAATGATGGTGGAACCCACTGAGTTTACACAATGATCTGGTATCCACACAGCATTTAGTGGGTGGGTAACAAGCTGCAAGATAGCACAGAACAACAACAAAAATTTTCCTTACATCCTGCTCATATTCACCTAGGAGGCAAAATAACCAACTGTTTTTATAATTTCCTAAGCTTAGCCAGTTTTACATATTGTGTAAATAAGGAGGACTAAATTTAATCTCAAAAAACAGTATTTTCTATACATTCTCTCAGTAATATGCCTATAGCCTCTGAAAAAGTCATCAAGTAAGACAACACTGGGTAATGACTTAGAACTTGCAAACTTAGTGTTCTAAAGATCAAATGAAGCCACACACACGGTGATACACGCCTGTAATCCCAGCACTTAGGGAGGCTGAGACAGGAGAATCTCGAGTTCAAAGCCAGCCTCAGCAACGGTGAGGCACTAAGCAACTCAGTGAGACCTGTCTCTACATAAAACACAAAACAGGGCTGGCTGGGGATGTGGCTCAGTGGTTGAGTACCTCTGAGTTCAATCCCCAGTACCAAAAAAAAGATCAAATGAATACTGATTGAAGACCAAAGGAAAAAGAAGATTAGCAGAAAAGGAGAGGGTTAATCAAGATCTACGTGTATCTATGTAACAAAGCCACTACCAAAGATTAAATAACTGCACAAAAATGGTAGTAGACAAAAACAAATAAAAAACATGATAAGCTTTGATTTTTTTCACAATCAACTAAGAGAAAAAACTAGTCAGCTGAGTCCTCCCACAGGCCTCTCCAGTTGGCAATGCTAATGCAGACCAATTTGGATTCTCTTCAAGTTTTTTCTTTTGGGAAGGGAGTTACCACAAAAGCTACTAAGGATAGAATAGCCTAGTACTAGATTAAATGGGGAGCATGAAAAACTCGACATTTGTTGACAAGATTAATTTAAGAAGAATCTGTACAAATGAAATTCACATTCAATCAGAGAAATGCAAATCAAAACTACCTTAAGATTTCATCTCACACCAGTCAGAATGGCAATTATCAAGAATACAAACAATAAGTGCTGGCGAGGTTGTGGGGGAAAAGGCACGCTCATACATTGCTGGTGGAACTGCAAATTGGTACAACCAATCTGGAAAGCAGTATGAAGACTCCTTAGAAAACTTGGATGGAACCACCATTTGAGCCTGCTATCCCACTCCTCGGTCTATACCCAGAAGACTTAAAAACAGCAAAGTACAGTGCTGCAGCCACTTCAATGTTTATAGCAGCTCAATTCACAATAGCTAAACTGTGGAACCAACCTAGATGCCCTTCGATAGATGACTGGATAAAGAAACTGTGGTATACATACACAATGGAATATTACTCAGCAATAAAAGAGAATAAAATTATGGCATTTGCAGGTAAATGGATGGAGCTGGAGAATATCATGCTAAGTGAAGTAAGCTAATCTCAAAAAACCAAATGTCAAATGTACTCGTTGATAAGTGGATGCTGATCCATAATGTCGGGAAGGTCATGGGAAAAATGGTGGAACTCTGTTCACAGGGGTGTAAGGGGGGAAGGGGCATGGGGACAGTAAAGGTGGTGGAATATGATGGTCATCATAGCCCTAACTTTATGTATGACTGCATATATGTTGATTCTATACAACTTACAACTAGAATTGATATGTTTCCTCTATCTATGTACAATGAATCAAATTGCACTCTGTTATCATGTAAGCCTAAATAGAACAAATAAAAAAATTAAATATGAAAAAA
>PVHX01007628.1:0-89737 GCA_004024805.1 Geosciurus inauris
TGAAGTGGCTGTGTCACTGTAGTATGCTGTTTTTAAGTCCTTCGGGTATTAATGCCACTTTTGGGATGATTATAGGCAAGAACTGAGAGACCCACAACTTCAAAAGATTGGCTGGTCCTGATTTTCCCTCACTAGCTGCGTTGATATTCTCTCACCCTTTTAAGACCATATAAAGTTTCTTACTTGAAACCAGTCAAGATCCATAATGACATGAGGAGGTGCTTTCTGCTAGTGTATCTGTTTTACAACACCACGCGATCACTCTGGTGGAAATGTCCATTTTTTTCCAATCCTAGTCTAAATCTCCTTGAAATGCCATGAAAACATTGAACCAGTCTTGGTAGATCCTCCAGGAACTGCTCAAGAGCCCTCAGTGAAGTGCAGAGGTGAACATTTCCAATATTTCACCATCAAAGAGAATAGATATTATCTTACCTTCAATACACAAGTGAAAAAGCTCTGGAAAAAAATAAATAACCAGTTGGCTACAAACAACAAAGCTATGGATAGTTTATTGACTATTTTCTAGTAAAAAACAATAGTTTATTCAGCTCAGCAACTACGTTGGCCAACTTTAATGTCATCTTAACAAAGTGCTGACATAATGAATTATATGGGAACAGAGTACATAGTGTTAACAATAACTCCAACTGCTCTGAACAGTATTGAAATTTTTAAAAGTATACTTCTATGTTTTCCTCTAAAGGAGTATACAGGACAGAAGATTCTTCCTTGATATTTACATGTTTATGCTTAAAAAGCAAAGTTCATAGTTCAAAAGTAATTTGAACAAACCATACTTCATCAAATACATTTTGGTTTTATGTATTTGTTTAAATGCAAGAAGTCCTTCTGACATTATTTCACATACAATGCTTGATTTTTAAAAGTAGAGATCCTTTAAAAATCATTCCATCACCATCCCAAACAATATTTTCTGTTGAGGAAAATATAAGTAGTATCACTGAGATTTGCTCCAAGTCTCACAGAAGGTTAAGGGACAGAATAGAGACTACAACTGAATTCTCTTGACTCTGATCATATTATCTTATTACTAGATTAGTTCACACAACTTTCCCAGTTTACAGCCTAGAGGTTGCATGTCAAACTATCATATTGACATACTAGAGTCATATATCCCAGAGAAATTTACAGCAAAAAAAAATTTATTGCAAAAAATAAAAACAAAAACCAACCTACCATACCACCACTGGAACATAGGTTCCTGCCTCCCTGCAATGTGAAGACTTAAATATTCCTTTCAGACACTAATTCTCAAAAAAAAAAAAAAAAAGAAAAGAAAGAAGGCGGCCAGTGCAAAAATGAAAGGCAGAATACATTCAACTGTTTTTCAACCACTTGTGATCAGAGAAGTACAATTTATGCTTGGGATTATAAAAGACCCTTTTTCCATGGCTATGTCTAAGATTATGGAAATTAGTCAAAGATTGGGTGACTTCACACTCTTAAAGGGAGTTTTTAAATTGAGCCACTGAGAGATCACAAGGAAGCTTGTATAGTTCATGTCTCTTAAGACCAAATACCCTGGCAATCCTGACCCTTCATTTGCTGTGCAGAGGAGAAAGGCCCATCAGATAGTTCAGGGTCCATGCACAAGGTCCTTTAGATAGCTGGAAATTAGTGCAGGGAGACTTACATATCTGATTCCAAAATGTTTCATGTCCTATATTCTAAAAAAGCATGCATCAACATAAGAGTCCCTTCTAGACAGTGTCCTATGGGTTTGTTTTTAAGTATAATTTCATAAATACTTTGAATAATTTCATTTTGAAATGAACATTTTTGTGTTTAAAGTAAGAGATCTATAATAAGACCTAGATCAATTATAAAATGTTCCTTGTGCCCTTCATCTTTCCCTTTGTCTCACATTATTCAAATGTTGCTTTGCCATATGAATTCATTATTAGAATATGCAGTGCCAAAAAGGGGAACTCTGCAGTCCTATGATTATTTAAATTTTACAGTTTGGGACTTTGTCCAGCCTCATTTTGTGTGTGTGTGTGTGCGTGTACATGCACACACATGTGTGTTATTTGTTTATTTGTCCTTTGTTTTGTTTTTCAAGCTTGTTTAATAAAACTATATATTCCAGGTATTTTGTGGCTTAATATAGGGAATAATAAATGATTCTAATTCTTCTTAAATTCTTAAACTAAATCTAGTATTTCTAAATCCAAAGTTTTACAAAGAGTAGGAAGGCAGTTATTAATTCATTTTAAGCAAGTTTTAAAAAGCACTTTCATTAGGATTTATTTATCTTGCCACAACACTAATACATTTCAAAAGGAATTTGATTTGCAAAACTACCAAAGCTTCCTTTGGGTATCTTTGTGTAATGTGAAGTACACACTATATCTTTTATGACAATATTCACATTTATTTTCATTTTGCTTTGGGCTGTTTGCGAATTTGAGTGATGTTCCTCAAATTTGTGATGAAAGCAGAAGGTAGCAGAAGAGAGGAAGAGGAGAGAAAAAAATTAAGACCTGCAGGATTTTGCTATTAGGTATACTTGGTATGTTGTCCTCAAATGAATTAGATGCCAAATTCCTTTCAAAACATTTGTTAATATTCTGTTGTTTTATGTCAAGCTAAAAGAAGCAGAAGTGATTATAAACATTGGGGTAGAAACTTTTAGACATCTTTGAGAATGTTTCCATACCTTACACCTCAGCAATATGGTGCATGATCATAAGTTAATGACATCAACAGACCCACAGTCCATGGCCACAAAGAGACCATGAGAGCTTTCAGAGCTCCTCCCTTTAGTCAAAGAAGATAACATTATATCGATCCTAAAGATAACACAACTAAGGAACCATGCACATATATATACATATATACATATATATATATATTTTATAATATCCTCAAATAACTTTCTTCCAGGTGACTTGGTTTATATGAATAAAGAGGGTGTTCATGTCAACAAACTATTTAGAAATTAATATCAATGTGTATCTTCAGAAGGCACGAGGTCATCTAATTTAACTCTCTTGGTTTGCAAGATTGAAAAATGAGTCAAAATTACACAGAATAAAAAATAAAACTAAGGTCTCTTGATTTCTTTTGGCTGCTTTTCTCTTTACTCCATGCATAAATTTGAAATGGGATTTATACAGGATAAAAGACTACAATGTGGATAAAAGCAGATGGGTGTTGAGTTCTACATCTCTTAATACAGCTATTACTCTGGTTTCCCTAGAATATATGGTCTATTCCATTCATAATCCACCCACTTTTTCTTTGTTATCAGTTTATGTCTGAAATCTGTCTTTTAAACAAGATTATAAGTCTTCTAGTTTTAGGACAAGTTATAAAATCAATTTGAATTACCCCCATTGACTGACACACTACTTTGTGCATAAAAGATGTTTAAAATTGGCCTTATTGACTATGCTAATACAAAGTCATTATATATCATATTGAATTTACAATAAGTTATTTAATTCTCAAAACATTTGGATTTAGTACCTCATAAAATATAAAATTATTTTAGGGAATTAAATGCAAATGGAAAATAATTTTGATGAACCAAAAAATTCTATTTTGTGTTTGAAATCATTTGCCTATCTATTTCTAAGTTGTTTTAAAAATTTAATATTTACCTTTAGAATAGAAAACAATGACTGCATGAGAAAATAAATGGCACTAAGTAACAATCTATTCTCTGGAAACCTCCGATAATATTTCAGAATAACAATTTTTATAAATAACAGTTTACCCCTTTATAAGCAATATTTAAGAAACTCATTTTAGTTAAAATATTTAAAAGTACCTCATACATGGCTTGGTCTTCTACACAGAGTGTTTTTAACAATTTAGCATCATCCCTACAAGGCCCAGATGATTTCATATTTAATGTTATTTCTGTTTTTATAATTATGTCTGTTCTCTTGAACTAAGATGTCATTTATCACTTGTGGCTGTCAGTGTAACTAACATTAGAAATATATTTCCTTTCTAATGTCTTGATTCTAAGATGCAGTTTATTGGTGAGGTTTGTTAGAATCCTGTGTAAGGTATGTACAAATAGACTGTGAAGCCTGAAGGCTTTCTTTTAAGTAGTAAATGAATTTTTAACTCCTGGGCTCTGTGGATTGGCTGCTTGGCAACCAGTATTAAACAAATTCATCATTCTTCTCTATGTCCCAGATATAAAAGGTTATGAATTATCAACTTCAGGGATAGTTGAGCTATAAATCTATTGGATCCCAAGTGTTTTAACTTATGCAAATTCTACCCACCTGATAAATATTTGTTTGTCATGTATCAGAGAAGTCATTGTGTGTGATGGATTGCAATGTTGCTGCACTAGTTAATATTACTGATATTAATTCCTACTCCTTCCCAAGTGTGGTTATATTCCCATGGGTTTTGACCAATAGCAAGACATGGTAACAATACATCAGAGAAATAGGTATAATCTTTACAAAACTGCCCCATCAGTGCTGTCCAACTTCAGATGACACTCTTTTCTTTACCCCTCCCAAACTCTCCAGCTTCTCAGAGTCCTTCATTAATGAGACTCATCTACCCGCTTTGCAGCAGGTTGTTGAAATTGCTGATTAAGCATTTCCTCCACTCTGCTATATTATGGTTATGGTTGGTCAGTAAAAAGCTAGTTGAATAGTTTTTTGCTACATTTTCCAGAGGACTTAGGAATTCATGGTCAATATGTAACACGTTAGAAGGTGTGGTCTGGAATGCACTGTTTTTAACACATGAGTATCAATTCTTCCAATTCCATTTATGGGGAGATTTTTCTTTCTTCAGTGAACTGACTTCACGTATTGTAGCTTGTCGAGATATCAAAATTGTGGTAGTCCACTTTGCTTTTAATGAATATAATTCTACCACTCAAGCTCAAAGCAGTTCTTCTTTTACACAGTTAATTCCAATAAATGTGTTTTGAAGCACTGCCTTTAATTATTGGCCTCAGGGTCTGGACTTTGAAAGTTATTCATATATTAAGTGCTTAATATTCCTGACATTGAGGGCTTCTCTTAAAACAGCTCATTTTCAACTCCTCTCTAGATACAAGTATGGAACCAGAAAAATAATTTCCAAATAACACTTTCATCTATGGAAAGAGTTTGGGGGACTTTAGCTGCACATGATTTAATTCCTTTATAATTCACTAGGAGGTAAATATGGACATTCCAATGGAGTTGATAAGCTGGAAAGAAGCTTAGAATAACATCGTTAAACACGTAAGAGACCATAACTAAACTTTAGGATCTCAAAATAAAATTTAAAGATATGTTGACTATAGAAAGTCATTCTCATCAATGCTTTGAAGACCACAGTTTATAAGGCAAATACAATTTATTCCACACACATTTTTATGAATATTATGTGCAGACATTAAAATTTATTGTGTATCTGTTAACTTAATTACATGAGTACAAACATTTAGTACTTACCCTCAGTTCTGGCTAATTCAGTATTTATTATGTATGAAGAAAATCTAGAAAAACTACATCTAGCTCTAAATATAAATTCAAAATGTATATAACATGTGATATACCCCAAAATGCATAGCTTTCTCTTATCCCCAAATGCCAGGTCAAATCTTTTATTTTTATTTAAATATTAAAAATATTTTTATTAAAGTATTAAAATTCCTAGATATCTTGGGGAAAAGATTGCATTTGAAATGGAACACATAAAAATAAGCATACAATATTAGGCCACACATTAGAGGCATAAGATATTTTGGAATGATACATTTTAGAAATGAAAGCACTGGGGACTGGGGTTATTAATCACCTTGATAAAGGGTAAATATACTGTAGTTAATGGATTGCTGGGACTGTTAACCATAACTCCACACCAATGCTGTTTCCCTACTAAATAAAGGCAATGGTTGTCAATTATCAATATGTCCAACGACACTACGTAACACTTAGAATGGAAAAGATTGGCAAAGACCCTCAAGAAGGTTGGCAGGAAATGAAAGGCAATTTACACACAAGTACAGAAAAATACATGATGCAAGGCATGCCTTTGCAAAAGTGTTACAAATCCAAATGAATTCATCTAAGGAAGGGTGAAGTAAAGGAAGAGAAAGGGGGATGAAGAAAACTGAGGGGGGGAATAAAAAGCAAGATGGATGTAGGTAGATTCAACCAATGTAAGACTCTTAGGAGGGTCTTGAGAAAATCCTCAAAAATGAATATTTGAAAACTGACACTAGAGAAGGAAAAGGAATGAGAAAAGCATTTCTGCCAGAAAATGAATCGTAGACCAAGATGAAGAGTCCACCCTGCCCACTCCTGAGACTTTCAGTTCCCTGCTGCACTAAGCTTTGATGACCGCACTGTTCCCATCTAACCACAGCAGTTGTTGGATGGCACCCAGCATTTCACCAAGTCACATTTACACCTTGAGAGAGCATCATCCTTGCGTTCCCTTCTTCTATTGCCATCCATTTGTGCCCAAGGAAGAAAAACAGAATTATTCATTTTATTTTATTATGTTCTATTATCTTCATTCATGAGAAACAAGCAGAGTGTACCATTCCCAACACTTTCTTTTTCTATCTTCCCTTAAATAAAGGTAGGAAAAGCTTTTAGTAAAAGTAATCCACATCCCAACTCTCATAACATTTAAGATTATGGCCTGGCTACTTTCCAACTTCACCATGATAGAAAAAAAGCACCCTCCAATTTAATAACTAAATTAATTTTTCCTCCCTCAACAGCATGTGCAATTATTAAAGTCAGAAAGATCTTGGCAGCCTCTTGCACTGGTAAATAAAACATTGCATTCTCATCATATGATTAATTAATGTTCCTGATTCAAGGAGATATGAAATCGCTTTACATTCCTTGTGTTATTGAATAACCTAACATGCATTACAGCTCAGTCACTTTCAACGTTCATGCAGTTAAATTGCAAGGAATAAGCCACAAAAGCTTAACTTTATTCTGCAGCACTGTGTGAGTTACAGAAAACAAATTTCAAGGAAGTTTATGACAGAGGAGAGGAAGAAAAGGAGAAAGAAAGAAAAGAAAGGGGGAAGGAAAATTGGAGCTAATCCATTGTGCCAGGAAATTCTGTTTGATGTGTTTGTTGTCCAAGGTTTTCAATTCTATTTAGTAATCTTATTCACAATTCAGGAATGATGAAAAAAATATAGAGAGTACCAAATAGTCACAAAACTTCCATATGTGATCCTAAGAAGTTACTGTTTTGGAGACCCTGTTACAACCAGGAAATGGTTTTCTTTGGGTTTCAAATCACATAAACAATTCTCCAGGTCCAAGTGACTGTGAAGGTGATGCTTTGGGGGATTGAAAAGGGAGATATTATGGTGTATTCATCTCTCACTTATGAAATATTCTACACTCAATAAAAAAGGTATGCTTTGTATTCTCTAGTAAGTTGTCTCAAATACTGAAATAATTGGAACAACATTTTTAAAAAGATAGATTTATGCCACACTTTCTACAATTTTTTTTATTACTTAAGTTCAATATTGTGTTATTATAGCTAAGAATCTCTCCCTAAAGGAGCAAATGACTTTTTCACAATTAACCAATGGGACAAGCCATTCAAACACAGAACTATTGCAGATTCTGAGCTACCTCTTCTCCACCTCATTAGAGTTGGGATTTATCCCTGTGGAGTGTAAGACATCGGTGTGTTCAAGAGCAGGGCTGCGTGCCTCACGTAAGAACTCATTCGGCCCAAGAAACCCTCCAATCATGTCTAATGACTAACTCCCTGCCTAAGATGAGTAGACAAAGAAATTCAGGGAGAATAACAGAAACTGAAAAAAAAAAAAAAATGCCCAGAAAATAAAGAAGCACAACTGGCCAATATGTGTAATGTTAAAGGGAAAAAAAGTGCAGTTTTCTATTTTTAAACCACTTTCCTTGTCTGTCTTCAACATGATATGTATTATAGAATCACTTTAATTTTGTTTTGTTTTTTTTTACCAAATAGAGATGCTCTCAAAGGGAAGAAAAGACCCCTACGTAAGTAATGGGAAAGAAATCAACGTTGACACTCCTGAATAATTCAGGAAGCTACTGCAAAGATTTTGAGACTTGTATATCCACAAAACCTGAACATCTGGGCCTTAATGTTGCTTTCTAGCTAAGTTCCTGGAGTACAGATGAGGATTATTGAATTGAGCTTAAGATAATTGGAAAAGGTCATGAAAGGGTAAAAAAATGACTATATAAAACAATGACAGTCTCTGTCGCCCACCCCTCTTCTCAGTTAAGCTATTCCCCAGGAAAGCCCAGAGTACTCTTGGAAAGCACTTGGGCTCAGTAAAACACAATGTGTCTTAAATATACTTTGCTTTCTATATCTATTTCCCTCATATCCCCACATATTTTGTTTGCCTTTCCTCTTAAAATATGGAATTTATATTTCTGTTCCTTTTGAAATATTTAATGTATTTTTATCACTCTGAATTTTAATTAAATATAGAAATAAAATATAATCCAGAAGTTTATATTCATTTTTGTCTATGTGTTTTTTTAATTTACATGGCCTTTCAAAAGTCAATTAAACGGAAAATTCTGACAACATTGTCTAGTGCTGGGTCAGGAAATACGAATCTATTTTAAATTCAAACATTTGCTGTGTGACACTAGCAGAAATTTAACTATTCTTGACTTTATTAGAGAAAGTTGTTCTTATTTCACAGGAAAACCAAAGAAGCCTGAGCAATGATGGAAAAGATTTTTTCCTGGAGAAGTAAGGTATATTCAAAACTCATGCTTATCAAAACAACAGGCAATATTATATTTAGACTTTTCTTCCATTTTCATCAAAAAGGTGTTTAAGATTGTAGCTTTTAAATGAGACCTAAAATATAGAAAATAAATAAATCCAAATTTGTGATAGCATTAGTTATTTTTCTCCTGTAGAAAACGTGCAATGTTTGTATCAATGACATATATTAAATCATACTGTATCTCATTTGTGGAACAAAGTGGTTCTGAGAAATCAAGTCTCATTAAATAGCATAAGTCATATTCATATTATAAGAACTTTGATTCAGATATAGTTCCTAGTCAACTAAAAAAGTGCAGTGTTTGCTAAGACAATAAGTTTATAAAGCAAAATAAAAAGCCACTGGGAAGACTCCTGGTCCCTTTAGTATGCAGAAGGCACATCGTAGAAGTAGCTTCACCTGCCAGTTGTGATTAATTTGCTATTTCTTACAACGTCTCACTTTGATTATTAATGATAATGATTTGATTTATGAGTTCTGTTCACTGAATATTCTCAATTTCAAAAGATATACTCTTTTGGGGAAGAGAAAGAGAGAGAGGGGTGGGGGGAAGCTATTGGGGAGATTGCGACTCAGGTAAAGGAATGGGGCATCATTTACCTCTAGACACTGGTTCAAATCTATCTCCCCATGATTTCCTCAGGTGCACAAGGAAATCTAAAGGCCAAGGAAGAGATATTGCATATAATGAATGAGAGAGGGATATCATGATCCCACCTCTGTTCCGAGGTTTCATCTGTTTATGTTATGGGAATGAACAACATTTGGGACCAGGACTTCTGGATTTGAAAGCTTTTCTCCATGCAAAATGATAACACATAAACCCTGCGACTTGAATTGCATATTAGCATATTGTCATTCATGCATACATTGAGAAGCTGAGAATTTTAAGGCTGTATGAAAAGATGCTAGTTCTCAGAATAGAATTATAGAGAATTAAGGCAATTAGAACTCTGAGGGGCAATACACAATGTTGTTAGAATATCGTACTCTCTACCAGCTGACCTCCTCATTGATCATAGAAAAGAAAATTCAGTGGAAATTAATTTGGCACTTTTCATAATTGCAAAAATAACTCAGGAATAATTGATTTTTAAAGGTTGAAAATTACAAAGGCTCTCATCTTCCTTGAAAAATATCTTCTAGGAAAATAAGTGTAAGAAAGAGAAATAATATAATCATCTTTGCCCAGATCTTACTCTCCCTGGGAATCCAAGGACCTCTCAGTAAACTATGTTCATGGGGCTTTATGAGCCTCTGGCCCCACTGAGTTTCTTAGTACAAGTATTAATAGTAGCTAATCTTATTATTAGGAGCTTATTATTCAAGAGCTAGATAACTTGGATATATGTTCTCATTTAGTGCTCACAAGAAACCACTGAGACAATTACTACTGTCCCCTTTTATGGATGAGAACATTAAGTTTCAGAGAAGTTAAGTAACTGCCCCAGAGCACACAGTGAGATTCACTATCCTGGGCCCTGTCTCTTTACCCTTTTGTTTGGACTGCCTACAAACTTCACACTTTAAGATCATCTTTTGTCATCATGAATTCTAGCCCCCAAGCAGAGCAACTGATAGCTCATAGCTTATGCTGAGTTCACTGAGGCTCCCAGATCCTAGAAAAGGATCCCTCAGTCTCTGAAGCTGTGTAGAAACCTCCTCTAATATCACTGTCCAGAAGTTCTGCACCTAATGTGCTGCATAGCCAAGTAAAATCCTGGTTTATAACTGCCAGAAGGTTAATTCTAACCTGCGCAGCTGGTTGAAAATTCAGAGACTGGGACCACTTTTTCACAAACTCTGATTTATTCAGCTTGAGTTTGATTCCCCAAATCTGCATTTTCAGCAAGTATCCCCCAAATCTGGATTCTTTCAGAAGCAAAACAAAGACCCTGGCAGGCTATGCAAGGCCATCCTACTAACCTACCTCTGCTTGGAGTCTCTCTTACACTTCTTCAAGGAAAGATGTGACTCCAACTGATACCAGTGTACTGAGTTCCCTTGTTTGCTTCTCTCAAAGTGCTACCCCACGCATTCTCCTGGCTTCAACGGCCCAGGATATGCCGATGATTACCAAGTTTGTTTTTCCATTCTAAAACTCTTAATCCATTCCAGATTCCTATGGAACCACCAGGCAGTTTCTCTTGAGTATCAGACCAGAATCTCACAGATCATGTTCCTAAAATTAGCCCTGCTTTCCCAAATGTCTTCTGCCTCCTGCATACCTTTTTATGGCATCTTTATGAGTACCTTTGCATCAAGAAATCCAAATATCTTCTTGGCGTTCTTTTCCCCTTACTACCTATGCCACGTCAGTCACATTCATACCAACGTCTACTTTCCGAATGGTTTTCTCAATATCATCTCATCTTCTCCATTTGGACAAGTAATGCAATTTGGATTCTCACACTCTCGCCTGACTATGAGGATGACTCTTACTGGTCTTTTTACCTTCATTGTGGTCACTCCCAAAACCACTCTCCTTGGTGGAACCAAGGGGATCTAATGTATTCTGCTGCCTGCCTTCCCAAGGTTCCCAGACTCTTAACCCTAGCACTTGACCCTGCCTTCTTCCCTGAGCTGACTCTATTGCAACTGCTCTGTACACACCACATAGGTTCTGAACACTGGCACTACTACATGCCATGCCTCTATTTCAGCTGTCTCCTGTCTGAATTACTCTTCCAACCTCTATCCTGCTTACCTCTTTACAGTGCCCTCAAGAAGATGATCTTTCAAGTGGTGGGAAGTACTATGGAGTCAAATTATCTAAAGTTCTCATTTTCTGATCGGGAGAAAAGTTGATTTCCTAACTTTTAAAATTGCATACAAGACATAAAATTAAAACTTACACAATTACCTCATCGTGGTATGGAAATTAAATTTGGCATGGCTGAATTGTAAAAACATGATGTTCTTCCCTCTGCCTCGCTTTGTGAATTTGGGCACCACACACACAATTCTTGGCACCTCCATTTCCAAGTCCATAAATTAAGTGGATTGGACTGGATTTATGGATCTCCAAATGCTTGTGGTGCACAGCCAATGAGCACTCACCGATATTTTTGTGTTCAGATTTCCTCATTACAAGAGACCTTCCTAATCATCTTCTTTGTCCCTATGATGATTCTGTTAAGTACATAAGAACATTTCCTACTTTACAAATGAGGAGACAGACTCGACATGTGTAGGTAGCTGGTTTTTGGTAACAGGGCAAATAAGTGTGACTTAGTTCATTTACAGACTTGCAGGGTAATTCAGTGTTTCTGGCTCCTATCTCTTCACTGCAGGGCTTTGCAATAGGCCCATTAGTCACAGTGGATAATTCATATGTTGAACCTAGTTCTCAAAAACTAGAGGAAACTAAATAAAATAATGTAATATTACATATGTCTGTGTGTTTGTGTGTGTACATTTAAAGCAGCTTAAACTAAAATGGATTTACTTTGGTCTCATATTAATGACAAGAGTTGATATTCAAATGCTGATGTTCCTACCTGGTCTTCTGGGTTAATCATATAGTTGATTTTTTTATATTCCTGCCACACCTATTTTATAAGAAATTATATTAGGCAGATATGGTGGAGGAAATGGGAAGATGTTTGTCAACTAATACCAAATTCTAGTTATGCAAAATGAATAAATTCTGAAGATGGGAGGTGCTTATGAGGATGTACAATACTCTATTGTATATTTAAATTTGACTGAAGCACATTTGAAATGCTCTTGGCACACCCAAAAAGGCAAGAGATGAAGTGATGTATATGTTCATTAGTTTGATAGTGGTAATCATTTCATAATGTATATAGATACCAAAACATCACACTGCATGCTAGAAATACATACATTTTGTATTTGTCAATTATATCTCAATAAAGCTTGGGGGAATAAAACAGGGAGATACAGGGAGCATCTTGGTAGACTTCAGAAATACCCATTTGGAAGTCTTCTCTGAATTTACAAGAAAGACACAGGTAGGAATTGAGGCACAGGCTGTCCCTTGGTCAGGTGATCCAGTAGACCTTAAGTTCATGCAGGGAAGTGCAAGACATTTGTTCAGAGATTTGCCTATCCGTGCCATAAGGATATGAACTCCATCAGGATATAACAATAATTTTAGTGGTCTGGGTGGATGACATTTCTTCATTATGCCTCACTCTACCTGCTTTAAAAAACCAGTTACTCCTTACCATAAATGAAAGTATTGCTCCTCCGTTAGAGATCTCATGCCAAACATGGAGGGCCAAATTCAAAAAGGCTCTTTGGAGGCCCAAGTCCCAATCTCTGGACAGATAAGTTTGAGAAAAGTCCCCTGTTAGCTTTGGTAATGAAGAAATTTCCCCTTTTCACTCCTATAGGTTTTAAAAGGAGCTATAAATATTCAGGGAGTCAGCATCATGAAATAAGGAGGAACTGGCCAGATCAGCCCTGGCTGTTTCCATTCCTGCTAGAACAGGGTGCTGTGTGACACTTTAGCCCAGCTTTTCCAGGCCCCCCTGTGAATCAAACCCAGAGTGGAGTCCACACTGGGCATCCATCCATTGTGTTGCATTGTGGAGCATGCTCAGACCAGACTCTATCCACCACTGGCAGCTTTCCTCAGCCATGGAGGACCAGGTTGCCATGACCCCTAGACTTCTATAGTCCCTCACTGCCTGCCTGTGAATAAGAAAGGTGCTTCAATATGAATTAATGTTATTCTGCCTCACTGGAATTGTGTGCTTGGTGGACACTCACACATGGTATTGCAGCCCTCCTTGGGACTGTTAGCTCACTATAGGGAACCTGCTTTGTAATAAAGGCTGCTGGTCACCTGACCCTGCTGCATGTCGAATCACTCTGGTCACTTTGTTCTTAAGGGAGCTGCACAGATGACAATCTCTGAGAGCTTCCAATACTGATCTCCAGTTAGAATCACGTTCAGTAAAATATTACAAACAAATAAAAATTATGTGAAGCCTAGATTCCTTTGCTTTGTAGCAGGAAGAAATGGAGGAAGGAGTATTCTTCAAATATATGCTCCCTCTCCTAACTCCTTTCAGTGGACACCCCCACACTTGATCCCTTATGTCAGGTGGAATGTAGTCATCTGTGGCAAAGGAGGCTGAGAAACTTCTTCTCCTGCCAGGACAATGATGAAGATTTGCTCACCAATAGGGAAGAATGAGTATGTCGGTAGGGTACCAGCCAACTCTAATGTTTCAATACAGCCCTGATTTCCCCCTAATTTATCTCCAGTTGATCATTCAGTTCCTCACATAATTCAGAGTAGAATACTGAAGACAATAACTTCGAAAACTCTACTGTGGCCCCTTCAGAGTTACTGAACTAAGCAAAACTCAGCCAAGAAACCTCAACCTGGTTACCAGATTAACTGGCCATTCGTGTAACTACCATCTAAAACAATAGGGCACAAAATAGGTAGAAAGTAAGGAGGCTACAACAGTTGATAATCTAGTAGGGTGTCAGGCAAGGTGGTTAAACCAGGGTGACCAACAACATTTAGTGTGAACTCTCAAATAAGATCACTTTGCCTTTGTGAAGGTCAAAGGAGATAATGGAGCAGAAGTGCCTAGCACAGGTATGGGCACAAAACATTGCCCTATGGTGCTGGGGAGGGAACTCAGGGCCTCATGCATGCTAGTCAAGCACCCTACCACTTAGCTACACCCCAGATCCAAAACACATTCTTGAATCTGATGGTAAAATAATACCTACAACAGTTCTAGACAAAATTGTGAATTAGGACAATTTTATCACCAGGATTCTTATGCTGTCTATGCTATCCTCCTCTTTTGCTTCTTTCTTTGGTGGCAAGTTACAATGCCTCTGACTGCCCAGGAGTCCCTCTGCTCTGCCAGGCTAGAATCATAGCTCTGGCCTGAAATTTGTCATTTCCTTTTTTTAGTACCCAACCAACTTCATTGCTCGTATTTCAGGGAATTTTAGTACATTGTCAAAATACAGAAGAAGGAATGTATGTGATCCGTTATGGTAAAAAGTTCATGGAAGATATTTTCCTTTTCTACAGCAGGTATATTTATACCTGGATGTAAAACAAGTTCTCTGAGCCAACAGAGGTATATTTCAAGGTATAATTTCAGGCACCAACAATATATGGAAAAATATTTTCAATATGGAACCTTTCAACATCCTTTTTATTTCCCTTACATAGATATAAATTTAAAATATTATTATTTGGCACTTCACTTTCTTGAGTGCCAAACTAATTATTTAGGTATTTTTTTCTTTAAAAATCAAAAAGCTTGATAGGAAAGGATCCTGTCAAAAGAGGGAAAAGATAAGGACTCTGACTTGTGTGTGCGCTTGCTATCTCTCTCCCTCTCTGTCTCTCTGTCTCTGTCTCTCTCTCTGTCTCTGTCTCTCTCTCGGCTTTTATTTTCTAATCCTTACATTTCCAGATATACGTAGAAGTTTTGACAAACTCCATATCATGACAATTAAAAGAAAATTATGATGCTTTGTATTTTTTGAAAAGTACTACTCAGATTCAAGGTCCCATTACATGGCTTATATCATCCACATTTCCGAGAACACTGATCACCATGTAATAGTTTAAACAGAGAATTTAACACAGTAGGAATATATGATCATATAGACACAGAGCATCTCTGGTTCACCACAGAGTGCCAAGAAAAGGTTACTCCCCAGCCCCCTCCTTGGATCAAGTCCCTTCCAGGGTTCACCACTATCATCAGGGTTTCCAGCAGGCACTTAAAATCAGATGTAAATATTCTTACTAGTATGATGTCAGAATACAGACACATTGGTTTATTTCAAACATGCCAGGAATGAGGCTGATAGAACAACCCTCCTGACTAAAATGAACTTCAGTGTGTAGATTAAAAAGAAGGAGCACCTTCAGAAGGGTCCTCCTTCACCTCTCACTGCATGGTCTTCGGGAAGATTAGCACAACCTACCACTGGGCAGGAGGCTTTCAGGGCCCACAAAAGTCTGTAATAAGTGACTACAAGGAAATGTTGGTCACATTTTTGTTTAATTCATGATATACCTTTATATTACTTCACAAAATGTGACGGACACAGTATTGTGGGACAAAGACAAACTAAGTGATTAATATAAAGTGCCTAGGGTATGAATATTCTGTGACTGATCCAATCATAAATTCAGGACAAAAACACAAAGCACAGACATTTTTTTCCCCATCTGTTGAAGGAAAATCAAAGAGAATTTTTGAAGGGCAAGATCTCATTGCTGTACACTGGGAATTGAGCCTTCGTCACATTTAATGGGTGTTCTGTGCCAAGATCCCTAGCCCCTGGGGGTGAAAATTTCCCCTAAAAAGACCTGGAAGGAATTCAAGGCTGCTAAAGACTTGAATAAAACTTGACTTAATGTGCATTGTACATTTTTATTACCATGAGATGATATGTTATAATTACCTTCTTAAATCATGTGAGAAAACTTAAACGCATTATTAACAAATGATAATATTCCCAAACCAAACCAGTTTGGCACTGGTCTCTCCAGAGAAGAGAATAGAGTGGAGAGCAAACAGGCTAATAAAACAACAAGCACGTTAGAATTAGGAACAAATGAAGTGTCTGATTCTACCAAAAACCATAGACTACCAGAAGTAAATGGGTCTCTTCTGGAACCACACAAAGACAGAAGTCCCTTTCAACTGTGCTTGAAATTCTGAAATGTGATTTTTGGATGTTCCATAAGTAATTAGCCCAAATCCCATATATGTTTCCTAAAATAAAATGAATAGCGAAAAAAAAATCTGAGAATACTTACATTAACTTCTTAGAAGTTAACAAGTTGAATCATTAACTGGCCAATTCCACTTTTTAGAGTATTTGGAAATAAAAGAAATGAATGTCAATTTACATTCCTTCCCTTACCCAGTCTGACTGCAACCAAATCTGAATATGAGAAATCTAAATCTACATCAGCCTAAGAAGGAACAGCCTTAAGAATTTACACATTCAATTACACATTATGAAATGTTTATAGAGAAACAACTTTTGAAATCCAGAGAATTGGAAGTAAAGATTGTAGCCAGAGGCATATGACCACTGTCTGCATTGAGCTGACATTCTGAGGTGAGCGTTGTGGGGCAGGGCGATTATTACCTCCTCCCCTGGTATTCTGCAGGCTGGTGCACATGCAGGAAAAAGCAGGTTTTCTCAGGAGTCTCCCTGGGGAGTTCTGGAGAGAGCTGGCATCCAACTGGAGGTGAGGAACCCGTAGGTGGAAGCTGGCTCTCCCATTGCTGGATTAAAGTTCAAAACAGATTTTGTTTTGGCAAATGTCTTTTAAAAATAAAATCCTCAGCGTACTTAAAAAGTATCCTCTAGTAGTATCTTAAGGTAGATGGGCTGGTAGACATTTTGCAGCAACTTGCAATATCAAATTCTGGCAGAAAGTGACTGAGCAGGTTAATAAGGCTACTTGATTGCTCAGGAGCCTAATTACAGTGGGTGATTTATATGAAGATGGAAGAGAAAGAAAAAGCCTTATACTTTTCTGTCCTTGTTAAAATCACCTTGGCTGGGGCTGGGATTGTAGCTCAGTGGTAGAGCGCTTGCCTTGCATGCGTGAGGCCCTGGGTTCGATCCTCAGCACCACATACAAAGCAATAAAATAAAGACATTGTGTCCATCTAAAAAAAAATAAAATCACCTTGGCTATATATATGGAAGTCTAAATGCTATATGTGTATTTAAATATTAGAAATGTGAATCAAATACACATCATTTCCACCCTTTTAAGTGTTTCTTTCAGATTTTTTTAAATGAATGGGATATTAGACCTGGGAACAAAGACCTACATGGGGACAGCACGTCCTACATGAAAAAGTGGGGGTTTTTTGTATGTTTGTTTTTATCATATGATGTGAATGTTAAGAGTTTCTCAATATTTCACAGGGTAAAGGAGATTGATGTTGCAATGATTTAATCCTCTCAAAACCATACATGAGGAAATTGTGCCCATATTTCTGCACTGTTTAGGAGATAATAAAAATATTTCCTAATTTCTTCTATATTCCATGAACCTTATGGTCAATTCGGGTTGGTTAGAACAGACCTCTAAGATGATCAAGTAAGATAATATCTGATGCAGAGAAGTCAGGACTTTAATCTCTCATAAATAGGCAATAAAATATGCTATCCCAAACATCCAAACTGTCGATAGTTCGTTCAGAGGCTCTAGCAATCATCTGCATAGTCTAGAAAGTCAATTTAAATGCAACCATGTTTTGTTTGTAATTTATTGATAACTGCCTTCGTGAAGTAGACATGATCCAAGATCATTTAAAGTTCACAAGGGAGGATTAAGAACCTACCAATAGCCCCAAATTAGGATCATTATGAATCTGCATAAACTTGCTGACAAATCATACAAATTTCACTTTTAGATGACATTATAGCAATGCCACTAATTATTAAAATTATAAAAATGTTTTGTACATCATAATTGATAAATAAAATTGCATATATGTACAGTGTGTCATGTTTTAAAATATGTATGCATTGTGAAATGATTAACTCAAGCTAATTAACATATCCATCATCCTACCTATCATTTTGTGTGTTTGAAGAATATTTAAAATCTGTCCTCTTAGCAAATTTAAAGTATACAGTATCATTAACTACTGTCACTATGCTCTACAAAGGATTCCAGAGTTTATTCTTCATAAATGAAACTTTGTATACTTTGTATACCACCCCTGGTAACACCCATTGTAGTCTCTGCTTAAAAAGTTCAACTTTTCAAATTTTGCATATAAGTGAGACCATGGAGTGTTGCATATTTTATGTAGCATAATGTCCTCCAGGTTTATACATGTTGTGATGGACAGCAATCATAATTTTCTTAAACCTCAGTTTTACCAAAATTGGACTCAATGTCTTACAAAGTCATGAGGTAATTAGATATAGAAAAAGTGAAATTAAGTGAATGGAATTCTAGTTGGAGTTCTTCCTTAGACTAAATATATAAGAAAAATTCATGTCAGCATTCCTTAGATAAGGTTGTTAATTAAGCATCTATAGATAACTCTTCCTGCATTCCAAAACCATAGAAATGTACACAACAGTTTTATAAATATTTATTAATATAAATAAATATATAGATGTATACCTCAAACAAATAAATTAGTTCAAAATAAGAAAAAAATTCCAGGAGTCATAAATTTGAAAATAAAATGTAATATTTATAAATAAGAGCTCAAGTCTTGTGACCTATGTAGGGACTAAGACCATCAGGCTGAAGTTTTGGAACTAAAACCATAGGTTAAACATGAGATAAGGAAGAGATATTGATCTCTATTTATAAGTCTGGAATCCAAAAACTTACTGTTTTGTTAGATTTTGATTTTTTAGAAGTAAGAATTCAGAATATTGCCAACCAAGAATCCTAGTTCAAAGTTTAATAAACTACTTGATGTTAAGAATGTGTCTTTACTGTGAGTTGGGCTTGGATTTATCTTATTTAATCTATAAGAATCAGATTCATTTTGTAATAGCACAGGGACTCCTTTTTGAAATATAACATTAAAATCTAGTTTGAAATCTCTGTATCTTGCATGACCTAGACAGAGACTATTATAAACCTTTCCTAAAGCATCCCTATACAAATGGTGGCCAATGGAAAGTAACTTCTATGTAAGATGAGCTCACAAAGAACCATTTGAAAATACATGAGATCTTCTAGCATCAAGAATGTAAGTGGACTGACTCAGTAAATAAAAGAAATCATAATTAAGGAACTATAGATGATATCAGCATCTCACAAGAGTTTTAAAACAAGTATTTTAAAATATTCAAGAACACAGAGGAACAAATAACATTCATCAATCAAGAAATGGTGTTTATGGAGAAAGATTACACTAATGAAAAGAAACATGTAGAATCTTAGAAATGAATAAATGAGGAGAATGGGCAATTTAATTTGGTTCTCAATTTTAAAGGGAGCAGTTGAAATATTTTACTAGTTAATAGTTTATTATAGGCTTCTAGTATGTGTACTTTATTAAATTAAAGATATTCCTTTTATTTCTAGCTTGTTTAGTTTTTTTTTTAATGAAGAATTCATGCTGAAATTGAGTATTTTTCTACAACATAGAGATCATCTGATGGCTCTCCTGTTTCCATCTGTTAATATTAAATTCTTATACATTTTCCAATCTGAAGCCTACTTACATTCCTGGGCTAGATTCTGCTTATTTACTATGCATTTTTAATACACAGTTAGATTCCATTTTAATGTTTACTTATAATTTTACCTCTAGAATTTAAATGAAATATTTTTGTTTGGTTTTTTTTTTTTTTTTTTTTTTGGTACCAGAGATTGACCTCAGGGGTACTGGACCACTGAGACACATCTCCAGCCCTATTTTGTGTTTTATGTAGAGACAGGGTCTCACTGAGTTGCTTAGCACCTCGCCGTTACTGAGGCTGGCTTTCAACTCTGGATTCTCCTCTCTCGGCCTCCCAAATTGCTGGGATTACAGGTGTGCACCACCATGCCTGGCTTAAGTGCAATATTGACCAGTACTATTTCCCTTTGATTAACATCTTCTCTCTCTTCTCTGTATGAAACAAGTTCTGTAAAATAGGGTAAAATATATATTGGTGATTTTTAAAAGTAAGCTGGAGCTTCTCATGAGCTTAATGCTTTGATGTAGATAGTTTTTTTAACCATTGATTAAATTTATTTAATAGCTATTTAGAACTTTTCCTTTCTCCTGGTGAATTCTTAGTTTTCTAGAAACTAGTTTTAAAATACAGCATACACTTATTTCTAGTAGTCTGTTTCAGTTTTGCAATTATCTGTAGTTCTCCTTTTTCAGTGTTGACATTTTTACTCATGATTTTTCTCTCTGTTCTTAGGAAGTGCTTTCTTTTTCATTTATTAATAATTCTAAAAACACTTCTTTTGTGTTATCTTTACTTGATTTTTATGGTGTTTCATTTTATTTCTACTCGTACTTTGCTTCTTCTCTTGGAGTTACTCTTATTTGTGCCAACTTTTCTGAATTGAACATTTAGCTCATTGACTTATTTTCCTTTTTGTTTTCTAATAAATGCAGCTAATATTATGCATCATACTCTAAATAAAATGTATCTTCATCTTACAAGCTTTAGTCTGGAGTGGTTTTTATTGTCATCCCATTCCAATACTTTGTAAAAGTCATTATGATGTCTTCAGTAACTCATAAATAATTTAGAAGTATGTTGGCTTTTGTTTACAAAAACATGTGTTGTTTTTTGGAAGAAGGATATTACGTATGTGTTGTTGATTTATAATGTGTGGCTCTACTGGCAGAAACTGTAGAATAAATTTGATAATTTTTAAAATTCCTTTCTTCATGTTGTAGAAAATGTCTATTGTTGGAAATAATTCTTATTTTGTTGAAAAGAATTAATGTATATATATGTTGGTAAAGCATTATTCTGTTTTCCTTTTTCTGTAACTTTGTATGCTTAATCATGTTTGGTATCTTTAATCTATCAGTTCCTGAGATAGATCTATGAAAATACTCCATTATGACTGTGGGTTTTTAATTTTTTTTAATTTTCTTCACTTTTTACTTCAGATATATTGGTATTTTGGTGAGATTCCTTCACATTCTAGATTATTTTGTCATTAAAAGGTGTTCCTTTTTCTATAATAATTGCATTACCCAAATCATGCTTTTTGTGAAAAACTCCATTTATTATTCAAAGTGTATCACATTTATCTTGGTCATATCTTTATTAATCTCTTCACTTTCATTTATTTCTTGTACCTATATGTTGTCATTACTTTTACACATCTGACTTGTTTATTCTTAATCTGGTGTGATGATCTTTGTCTCTCCATTGTGAAATTTAATCTATATACATATGTGCATATATATGTATATATATAATATCTTTTATGAATTATGACATAATCTTTGCTTTCTATTGCTATGTTTGCTTTATCTCATCTTCAATTCTCCTGCTTTTCTACAAATTATACTGCTATGCCATTTTGTGTGTTTCTTATTGATGGTTGTTCTTTGTGTTTTTTAAAGGAAATATCTTAGAATCACTCATGTACATGTCAGTATTCACATATGAAAAGTTTAAAAGTTGTTCTAAAGTCTTGTTCATTTGTACATACTCTCATTTTACTAAGCGGGAGAAAATAGGACAGGCCAATAATCTCGAAGCAGCTTTATCCCGAGTTTTAGGGTTTTATAATTTCACTTACTGCTACAGAAGGAAAAAGACAGTTCCAGAGAAGAGGGCCATGGTCCTACTGTTTTGCCATATTGCTGCACTCTTAGCATTTCTCAGTGAATTTCTGTGCTTGATTTTACTTAAAGAGAAAAACTACATAAAAGACAGGATGAGACAACTGAAAAGAAAAAGGGAAAATAGCAATACAAGAAAACTAAGAAAGAGCAAAGGAGAAGAAAAAGAGAAACAAAAGAGAAGAAAATTAGTGGAACAGCTCAGCATGCAAATTACAGGGAATCTTGAAAGAAGATAGACAATTGAAAGAAATAGAAAGATCTGGAAATAGAGAAAAATTCTGCAAATGAATTGCTAGTGTCAAAGAGTTGAGAGGCCAGCCAAAGGAATGAGATTAAATCAACACCTACCAAGAGGATATTCTGCAAGTCTCCTGAAAAAGAAGCAGGAATCAGCTTATTTCTCTTCAAAAATTTTAACATAAATACCAGAAACAACAAAAAATGTGGAGCAATGCCTTCAGAATTTCAGAAGAAAAATATTTTCAATTGAAAATTTTATAGCCAAACTGTGATTTCCTTGTCAGTATAAAATATTCTCTAATATTGATGTCTTTCTAGTAACCCTTCCTCTGCGAACAGAATGCACTTATTCAAAACAAGACAATACATTTAGAAACAGGGACATACAGAAACAAGAGCTAGAACACAAGAGTTAGGTAAAGTGTTGGGATGTGAAGGGATGATAAAGTTTGATATGAGATTGAAGACACTGTAGCAGATCGACTGAAGATACACAGTTGTTGAACTGCTATCTCACCAAGAATTGCATTGCTATGAATCTGGTAACTAAACATCTAAGTGAGCCTGGCCCAGGTCCTTCTTGTTTCTCAATTTATCTTCATCATATGCTGATGAGTTTCTTGCTCATATCTCCAAACCTTTCTTCTTGACATGGAGAACTGAGAAAAAAACATTCCTTTCCACACCATTCCAGAAATGTATGACTTTGACCTACTCCTGAGAGTTTGTGATAGAAATGACAAAGTTTATAGGAAGAAAGTTTAAACTGTATGTTTACAGGACTTCCATTACCTGGTCTAACATCACAAACAACTAGGAAAATTCTGCCAACTCTCCAACCCAAGACTCACATATAACTTTCAAAACAGCCAAGATTAGACTACATGAAACTTTCTTCTGGGACTCTGTAAGCTAGATATATTAGAATATTAATTTCTTTTATATAGCTAGATTTATGCTTGCTATTCATTTTTTTCAAAATTAAACAAATATTCAGACCTATATACACTGATGGTAAATTTTTTTAAAAAAAGAAAGGGGATAATTAGCACACCATGCAAAGAAAGTGATGCTCTTGTACTGAAAGGAGCATACAATTATGAAAAATAAAGAGATTTCTAAAGTACTCATAACAATTTAATCCTTAATCTGGATGAAGCACACATAGATTATTCTATAATCTTTAAATTTTATACATGTTATATTCTCTATTGAATAATGAAATGAAATCTTCATTATTTATTTTCTCAATAAAATTATTAAAAATGTGATACAAGCTGGTGAGTCAAAAGCCAAAATAAAAATCCCATATTACTTCATAATCACATTTAATTACTACCTCTTGAGTTTTTCTACTTTTTCTGTTAACATATTTACCAATCTCATTTTCAGTGAGCAGCTGCATTGATGATGCACTAATATGCAATATGGAAAGTTCCAATTTGGTGACTTAAACCAAGAATAAAAGTACCATCTCTCCTTTTTATTTAATTACATGGAAAATGGAGGAAAATTAAATTTTGGAGAATAAAGCAATTATCATTTATGGCTTATGTATTGAAATCACCTCTATAGTTTAGTAATTATAGGTTAGAAAGACAGCTGCAAAGGTGTTTTAGGTAAATCATAATTCAAGAATTCGTATATTATAATTAAATGGCACAATATTATGAAATTATTTTTATGGGTAGTGAAAATGCAATAAAAAGTTTAATTAGCAAAAATGCAGTGGATAAGAAGATAATGGAAACAAACTCCGGGATAATATAATCATGTTTTATATCATGAATGTATATTTAAATCACCATCAAAAGCAAGAGTTAGTTAAGGATAATCAAGGAACATTGTTATAGAAATATATTAATGTGATAATTTCTTTTTAATTATTTTTCAACATTATATCCAAGCATCTTAATGCATTTTCTATTGCCAATTAACTCTGCACTAAGGCAAGTATTTCCCTTTCTTCCTCTTATGATCTTGCTAAACTGAGTCAAAGAGGAGAAAACTGTCTACCAATTTACAAAGCAGAATAGTGGCTAACACAGGACAACCTACGTCATTACGCCAGACATGTGTCCTGAACTACATACTTTGAGAGCACAAATGAGTCCCCAACATATTAAATATGAGGATGCATTTAAAGAAGGTTATACTGGGGTGCTGATATGGAGCACCCCTTGATAAAGTTCAATTAATCATCTAAACAACTCTAACATTGAAACTTTAACTGGTACATTCCAATTCTCTGCTATATAAAATTGTAAATATATCATGCCACGGTCACTTTTTAAAAATTAAAATTGTATAAATTTAAATACTGAGAATTTTTGGTCTTTTGTTTATCCATTGAAAATTTTCAGTTCAACACTATTTCTAAATTTGTCCAATGGCATTACTGCTAGGGGACACCCCTCAAGAATACTAAATGTATCAGAGTCAACTACAAATTATTACTCAAGGTTTACTACAGTCAAAAATCTCTGTTTAAAGCTTTATGTCCTTTGTTCATTCCTCAAAATAATTCACTAGGTTAAATACCCTTGCTATCCCTGTTTCCAAAAGATTAAGATTCTAAGTAACTTGTCAACATTTACACTGGGGTCAAGAAGAAAAAAAAAATCAGGCAGCCAATGGCTTGAGGGAGAAAAGGACATTTTTGTATTTCAGAAGCTTGCTTTTTGTTTTCGCTGGTAAATGCTGGAAGACTCGGATTATAGAGTTTATATCATAAGCCGAGCAGTGATGAGAATGCACAAGGAAAATAAGAGCGTTTTTCCTACACTGAGAGAACATAATATTATCTGGCCTGGGGAGAGAGAATAGAGAAATCTCAGATTGGAGAAGAGTCAAAGGCTGGTGTAGGACTACTTTCTCTTCCCAATCCCCAGTCTCTGCTTTGGACTAAGTCCTAAAGGAAGTTAAATCAACAACACCTAAGGGACATGGAGGAGAAATGAAAGAACAGAATAGCTTGTGCCTTATTTTCTGAGTGGCAGCCTCTATCAAAAATACTGATATTGGGCCCCACATTAAAATAGTAATGGCTGAAAGAAGAGTGCATAGACCAGAGGAGAGGCCAGAGGGCCTAGGGGTCTATGCACCCTTTGTGCAGTGAGTGAGCCTCTGAAAATTCCATGTGCATGTCCAAGAGGAACATGGAAAGGGCTGAGAGCAACATTCAACTAAGAGAGGCTTCAAGATGGCGGGTAGCAAAAGAATCTAACCAGCATACATAGCACAGATCATCAGTGTTGAGGATGTACTGCAATTATGAACCTGGCAGAAGGAATGCCGCAGGATCAGATGGAAAAATGCAGACCTGGACACCAGTGTAACTATGACCCAGAAAAATGCCTTTCTCTCTTCCCTTCTATAGATAACTGAGAAGACACAGGAGTAGAGGTTGGTAGAGTGAAGAATCCACCTTTGACTAACCACTCACAGAGGTAAATATTTAAATAGAAGGTCGTTGAATTATTATCATCAAGATGATATTTTTCAGGATTGGGGCTGTAGCTCAGTTGCAGAGCGCTTGCCTAGCATGTGTGACGCACTGGATTTGATCCTTAGCACCACGCAGAAATAAACAAATAAAATAATTGTACATGCTGTGCATCTACAAATTTTTTTTTTTAAAAAGATTATATATGTTTCTGTTTCTGAGTTGAAGTAAGTTACTACAATAGGAACTTGTGTGGCCTGATAATATGTTTACTTATTTTTTAAAAAAATAGCTTCTCTAGTTTTTCTTTTCTCACCTTCATATCAAATTTCTTACTATTTTTTCCCAAATTGTCCCTGTTTCAGAGCCAAGTGTGCAATAATGGATCTCCTGACTTCTATTATTCTGTCTCCCATATCTTCTCACTCACCACAAATCAGCTTTCATAAATATGGGAAACTATTTATTTTCTTTTCTCTACAGTTTATCATTGTATATAATCAGAGCAGAGGCCCTCATTCCTCTTACAACACGGAAGGCATAGTTTTTAAACACCATTTAGTATCTTCTTCCTTGTGTATTAAAAAGATGTAGAAGAATTTTTAAAAGTCTCCTATTAAAAGAAGTCAGAAAGGGCAGGGAACAATTTGTGGAATAGATATGGATCTATATAGACAGCAATCTCTAACACCTGACCTTTCACACGAGAAGAGGCATGGTTTTGGACACACTTGGGAAAAAAAAAAAAAAAAAAAACCAGCCACTGCAAAGACGGAAATACATTAGATCTTCATGTTCAAGAAAAAAATAGCAATTGATCATCTCTTGGATGGCATAGATTTGTGTAATACTGAATCACATAAATACTGCCTGATTTGATTAAGAAGGATTTAAACCAAAAAGACAAAAAAAAAGTGAAACCTAGATTCTATTGAGAATATCAGGTATGTCCTAAAATGAACAACCACAAGACATTTGCTTACTAATCAAAATTTGGCTATGATCACATATATAAGTCAATATACATATACATAGATATATCTTCTATTGTTTCCAATTCTATGGAAACAAATACAGAACAAAACCATGATGTTTGGAAGACTGTCCAATAGAGAATGGCAAGGAGCATAGAAACTGAATCGACCTATAATCTAGGCATAATATTCTCTGGAAATAGGGCAGAAAGCTAAGGTAAAACCACAGGAAAGCTTAGTAAAAGGAGAATGTAAAAATCAAGCGATCCATCCAAAAGATGTGCCTCAGAACAGATGAGATACAACTCTATAATCTACCTTAGAAATATGACTAAAAAGAGCCTAGACACCCTTTCTGTTTAATATTTATCTCAGAATCTTGTAGAAATAGTTTCCAAATATAAATATAAAATCATCTCATAGCTTATATTCTACTGGGAAATATAATGGAGTCTCCAGGAAAGAGAAGTCATGAACAATAAAAGAAAGGATAACAAGAAAATCCAGTTTCAAAATGTCTCCATGTAACCCCAACAATCTTAAATCTTTGTTTCTTTGTGTGTACGTGTGTGTGTGTGTATGTGTGTGTGTGTTGTGGAAATGGAGACTGAGTGCAGGGCTTAAATCTACCTACCCTAGAAATATGGTATCTTGTACAAAATATTTTAATTCCATAATTAGATATAACATGTGAAAGTTCAAAACATGTGACAAGATAATATTTTATGTTCCTGAGTATCTTTAGCATTCACTAAATGATTTTTATCAGCATCATCTCCCTTTATAAATTAAATAGGGCAAATATTAATAGCCCCATTTTTTGGATGAGAGAAAGCTGAGATTTCAGGCAGTTTAAGTAATTATCCCAAGATTACAAAGCTAATAACGCAAAGAGCCGCAGCCAAACACCATCTCCACATACTTTAATTAAGGCACTTTTCATACACCTCGCTCACTTACTAAAATGTGCATGACTAGAATGTACATGATCATTTTGAAAGCAGGGAGGTATCTAGACACACACTTTGATTCCTAAAAGTACTCCAGAAGAGATAGATACCTTTCAAAGGCAACTCAGAAAATGCAGTGGATAACACCAACACACCCACTTAGGCAACTTTGACCTATGTATCTCTTTGGATATTTTTGAATTACTATCCACAGGAAATACAAATTGATAACCACAGAAAATAAATCTAAGGAGACTTCCAAGGATGAAAGCAAAGCCCCTGACGCAATTCTATCACTAAGATTAACATGAGCCTACTTGAAGAGGATGCTATAACTTGAAGACTCAGGCCAACTTCAGATAAAATAGCCAGTGCTCCATTTGGCCAATGCTCCTTGCTTATTTTGGAGCTATCCAAGGTGCTCAACTCACACCAGCTTTCAGCTGACCAAGCCTGGCAAGTGAGGCAAATGGTTTTCCATTTTTCTTTCGCTACAACTTTTAATAAGTGAAACAGCACAGTAACACACACACACACACACACACACACACACAACTGTACATTATATTTTCTATTCATTTTACTTTACTGGAAAGAAAAAATTCTGACATTGCCCACTAAATTGATTTCATGACTGACTAATAGAACTCAATTCACAATGTGGAGAAAATAAACTGAAAAGGACTATTAATAACCAAGGTAATAGGTTACATCTTATTGTCACATTCTCATTCATCATACCTGTCTCTGTCATCTTGCTCTGGAGGTATGCTCAGTTCTGCCACTCTTACCACATCTAGTGCCAAGTCCCTTTTCAAGCCATGTTCCAACTGTTTGGTCTCTAGTATGCATCCTCCATGATCAAACACAATGTGCCTTCAGCCAAAGACAGACAATGAGGTTAGAAGAAGCACAGGGTAGAGAAAAGAACTGATATCTGAATTGGAGGTGCTCCTCCCAAAAGGAAATCCACCAAACGAGGAGCAAAGGCACCACGCACAGCTAACTTTTCCCAACATTTTTCTCTATTTGCCCTCATGATCTCTTCTTTCATCATCTTTAGCAACAAAAGAGCAAATTTGTATTAAATTACTCTGTTGTTTCTGACTGCTTTTTGTCTGCTAGAAATTTTACAAATGTCACCTACTTTAAGCTTCACAATAACTATAACTGTATCTATAACAGTACCTTTAATTTTGCAGAAATAGAAACTGAGCTTCTAATAGGTTACATAACTTTCCTGTGATGAAACAGTGTTATGGAAGCTGTTAGCTGAGGATACTAATGGACAAATGGGAATTGCTTAGAAGTCTATTACATAGTGCAAAGTTCAAGAAAATGAGCAGTTTGGATACAACACTATAAATTAGCATGTATTAAGCAAGTAAACAATAATGAAGCATCCATCATTACTTTAAAAAGCTATTAAACCCTTAATCCTTGGATTATTGCACAATTTAATCACTGAGTGACATTATTTTAACAACCTTAGGTATAAGATAAACAATCTTAAATAATCTTCTAATGAGAAACTAAAGCATGTGTCTACTTTAACTATAGTACAAGAATTTGAAGTAAATACCATTTATTCTGAGCACAGCGGTGATCACCTTAAACTTAATTTTACTCAATCTTAATCAATGAAACTGATAAGGAAAAAAACCAGTTTAACCCCTTCTCCTTGTTCTTCCTAGAAGTTTTCAGAAATGGTCAATGAATATTAGTGCCATTAAAAATGTGAGCAGCAAGAATATTAAGCAGTAGAAATGAATCCATAGTGGTTTAAGAAATGTCCATAAGAAACTTCAGGAATATTAAAGCAAGAGAACAGAGGTCTATACTCTTCTGAAACTGTAAATGAGATTATTATAATTATTTATAAAGCAATCAAATAATAAGATATAATAATCATGGGGGTTACTATGCCATGACAATGGATTTAGCTGTCTTTCGCGGGAAAGAAGTTTCTAGAAGTAGCTAACTTGGAGAAGATCTGAAGAATAGCTGAAGTATAAAATGAAAGGTTTGAACACAGTAGTCAAGAGGAAAGGATAATTATTGGAGCTCTGGGCAAACTCTCAGCGACTAGAAGGCCCTCCATATCAATTCCCATGCATTGTAAGGAAGAGCCTGGCAAATTTCCATTCCTGCTTTAAAAAATGCTTTACTTGCCTTTCAATAATTTACATTAAACACGTGTAATGAATGTCAAAGCAAGATTATAGCTTAAATATCACCATAGACCACATGAAGAGAAAATATTGTCCCTAAAACTCCCAATCAGAATTGAAGTGCATGTTGTACTGAAAGGAAATAGGTGACAGAACCTATTCTGTAGTGGGTATGTTTCAACGGTGGGACAGAATAGCAAACTCCTTTACTTTCTAGTACTTGAGTCTTCTAGGATTGTTTCTGCCTCATAGAACTTTATCACATTACTGCAATAACAACAGTTTCACATTTGTTGTGTCCTTTCGTGTCTTGAGCAACAATATACTTCTTACCTGAGATCTACCATGAGTAACACACACTCAGAGAAACAAGCTCATCTGCCATTCAGAAACACACTGTGTGCAGGCCCCAGCTGTGTACTCCCATGGAGAAGTCCCACCACAGAGCTCGGCATGTAGCTTAACCTCAGAACATGTGCTCAATGTGGATGAGGCCCCAAGTTCAATCCCCAACACCAAATAAATAAGAGTTCAATTGCCCATTTTCCTATGTTTATTTGACTAAAAAATACAGACTCAAAATCAAACCAAAAAAGCACATGAAGCTCGAAGAGAGAGATTATTAAGACTTTAGAGAAAACTACCAACTGAAACCATGTTAATTGAAGAAATTATGTAAATTATTCATTTTTCAAACCCTCTGACATCATTTCCATAAAAATAATAATGGCAACAAATTAGTTTTATGATCCACACCATCTAAATAAATTTTCTGTTTCAGGACCTCTCTAACTCTACTTCACAGGAACATCTGTGCTCCACCCATTGGACTGAGATAATCTGCCAAAAAACCCTTATGGAATAAGTAGTAAAAAGGTGATAATGGATACAAATTTTCAAATTTTCTCTCATAAATTTTTCTTCAACCTTTTTCTGTTGTTTATACACTAGATTCCAGTAAAAAGAAAAAAATGCATCTGGCTTAACATAAGTCGTATATTCAGCTATTGTAATTTGTGAATGTTACATTTGCTTTCCCCACACCATCTGGATGCAGTTCACGTGCTTTGTGTGAACTGGAGAGCAGGCTGCAGAACCCATGCATTGGGCTCTGCCCTTAACATTTGGCCTTCCAGGTTTAAGTATTTCAGAGAAATTTTTGAAATACTAAAAAAGAAAATATTTCACAATATTTCTAAGATTCTTGATGAAAAATATATATATGTAATCAGAAATTAAGTTGAATAACACTTTAATTTTCTACTTAAAGCATCAAAAATCTCAGAATGCAATTTCTTTTTAAGACTTTGAAGTAATCATACAAAACAAACTATGAAAAGAAATAAGAGAAGCAGAAAACAGAGATCTGCCTACATAAGCTCATTGTAGGTCCCGTTTTGGTAAGCTCACTCAGAGGTGGATATGAAGAAAGAAAATCAGAGGGTGACTAATCCAGCCAGGAAAATCAAGACACCTAAGAGTTAACAAAAAGCTTTATCTCTGTGGAGGAAAAATTCTCAAATATGGATAACTTCTCTGCCCATTTTTATACTTCAAATTTTCAATGTACACATTCCTCATCAGTGGTTCTTCAGTCAAAATATTCCAATCTGTTTCAGATGAAAACACAAATTTAGAAACCATAACTTCAAGGTACTTTATAAGGTAGCATTGCACAAGACATCACCCAGGGGCTCCAGATACCCAAGTCCATGTGCAGACAGGCTGCTTTTATGGCACACCTGCAGCCAGATGAGTCCCAGCACGCACGGGGAAAGCCTCCCTCCCACCTCTTACACTATCTTACTAAAGAAAGTCCTTTTCTTACTGAGATTAATGATGACTAGAAATAATTGTGTTTATTATCTGTCAAGTACTTACATGCATGATCTCAACTTACCCTTTAACCAAACGTATGAGATTAGTTCTATTATTAAACAATTTTGGGGATAGTAAAGTTATCAAACTGAACTTCTACAATTAGGTCTCCAAGAATATAGCTTATAAAATATTATGCTCTGCTACTCCTCTTTTGATACAGAAATCTAAATGACTATTTTAAAATAAGTAAATTATGAATAATAAAAATAATGTAAGATCAATAAACAAGATGATAGTACAGCCAATCATCTAAACATTGAGAAATATTTCACTAATATTATTAATGATTAATAATGTAACTAGTGATTATGTATAGCCAACAATGAAAATCCATAAGTACAAAAATAATATAAAAGGCCAGTATTTATCCATGGTACTGTATGAAAGGAGGAGAATGTAGTTAATATTTTGATCTCATATTTTATAATAGTAAAATTGTTATTTTTATCTGACAAGTTGGCCAGGAATGTCAATATAAATAAAAGAAAATATAAGCATCCTAATCCTTTAGAAAAAATAAAATAAAATTGTATATTCATATTTACACATGCACATTTTTAAAAGCTTTGCTTACATACATTTTTATTAAGAAACTCTATGTCATCAGTATTTCTAAATGTATTACCAAATAAGTGAGAGATGTTAGATAATTCTCAGTTCACAGTGTAATTCTTTGAAATTAAACCCACAAATTGGTTTTTTACCTCATATTTATATTTTATCAAACTCATCTTTCAGACATACGCATTTCTTTTCTTGGGATTCTTACAAAGATACTTATCGAGCACAGAGTACATGGTAGCCTTTGGTGGTTTTAATATCAGTTTAACATCTTTGTGTTTAGTACATTTCTTTTCTTTCATCTGATCATGTACACGCTAAGATGTCAAAACTAAAGTCTTTCTAACACGCCAGTCATAGGTCCCAGGCAATATATAAAACTCTCAAGTTTTAAAATTTAGTTTAAACAAGAAAACTAGATATTGAATCACACTGGTAAACTATCTATATCAAATGTTAATCTGTGAAATGTATGGTTGGGTCCACAGCCAAATACACTTTTTACTGTAGTTTGAATCAAATGTATCATCTCCTGAAAGAAGGCAGGGAAAAGACACACATTTTATTAGATTGTCCTGTCAATTCTTAGTACCATTCATATTTTAATTGAGGTGTGATTCAAATGCAAACTTTCTTGGTTATTGGGCTTTCTCACGAAGGATTTTGCACTAATGTGTGTCTGTAAACAATAAGATTTACCTTGAACAGATTTTTCTGGAAAAAAATGGTCTGGTTCACATGTTTGTAAGCAAAGCTAACCCTTGTATTGTGTTTTCTTTCTTCACAATACATTTCCCATAATAGCTTCCAGAGTGTTCCCATATTGATTCGAGGATGAAATTTTATATAAATTAAAATACCTCAACAGTAAAGATACAATAGCACGTACCCCAAGGTAAGACTTCAGAGGTGCTTCACAACAGCAACTGTAAAATTCATGGGGAATTATCTTTGAAGAGCTGGTAACAGAACTTCAGACCTTCTAGCAGACAGCTCATGACTGCAGACTACGTAAATTGTACACTGACTATGGGCCCTCAGGGGAGGGCTTTTCTGTTTTCTGTCTCTGGTACTAACCTAGTATAACTTGCCATATAACTGCCCTCTTGCCAGTAATGTTAATGATGGTGATTATTAGTAATAACTCTGAGTAATGAGGCTTTCTTCCTTGTACTCAAAATAATTGCTCCATGTAAATCCACAGCAATTTTTACGGTACGCTAAAGATTAGTAACATTAGAAACTTGGCAAATCTTACTTATGGAGGCATTTTACCTAATGATCTAATCCATCAGTTCCCAGGCTTAACAGACTTGAGACTCACTTAGTACTGAAGGATCTCCTTTTTTCATAGAAGCACTAAGAAACAACTTAGTCACTGAGCTACATTTTAAGGAGCTTTTTAAGGAAGTGCCTTGAAAATACAAGCTCTGATTTAAACGAGCGAAGCTTGTGAGTGCGGAAATATATAAAATAGTCCCATAGACTGATCTATATTTTAATTAATCACTAATTACATACAATTTAGTTTCAGAAGAAACGTTTCTGATATTTTGATGTTGGATGCAGCTCTAGACTAATTTCTAACAATGTTAAACTTGCAGTCATTTTATCAATCATGTGACCTCTTGCATGAGAAGGTCAACAGGAGTTAGAGACAGAAACTATGTCATTGTTTTTTTCTCAATGTCATCACTCCTAACAATTAAAAAGATAGAACACACACATGGAGAAAGGTACTTACACATTGATATTGGTCTTTCTACCCAACTTTCCTAACTTGACAATCGGTTCATCCTGAGAAAGATATAGAACCACTGGTTTCTTTTTTTTTTTTTTTTTTTGGCACCAGGGACTGAACTCAGGGGCACTCAACCACTGAGCCACATCCCCAGCCCTATTTTGTGTTTTATGTAGAGACAGGGTCTCACTGAGTTGCTTAGTGCCTCGCCATTGCTGAGGGAACCACTGGTTTCAATGAAGAGCAAAGGGAGAGAAAGGTTAGACAATGTAACTCAACTCACTTGTCTTTCTTTTTAAATATGGCTTACCAGAAATGTGAAATCAAGTTCTTTTTCTAGAAAATTTCTTCTCTGTTCAAAGTAGTGCAGGTCAGTCAGATCTTTTCAAAACATAGGAAGGCGGCATAGGTACTATTCCTTAAGTTTTCTTACCTTGTTGAGGGTCTGCAGGACTCACGGGAGCGTAAGTGCAGATGGGTGGTCCCTTGGTGAGTCTACCGGTGTTGTGCATGGATTTTCCATCTATATTTGGGTTTGTGTTTGTTTGCCTGTCCCTATTCCAGAACAATATCACTTTATCTGTTATAACATAATAGCAAGTCCTAATATTCAGAAGAGAGTATCATCCTTAGTTTTTATTCTCCTTTCTACCTTTAAATTTGTCCTTGCCATTTACCATAGCATGTTTGCTCAACTCATTAAATGTCATAAAACACTCTCTTAGAATCTTTGTTAGAATTATAGAATACTTCAACTAGAATGTTTAACATGAGATTTGGGGTTTCCTTATTAATGAACATGGTATACATCTATTTATAATAATTTAAAAACTTTTGACTTGATTGATGAGCTCTAATATTTGTTTGTTTTCTACTCCATCAATTTCTTTTCTAATGTTTTATTCTTTATAGTATACCTTCTTTTATGTGGCAAATTTTCCTAATTGGACATATTTATTTTCAATACTTTTAATATTTTGAAGGCTAGCTAATATATCTAAGTATAACTTCCCATTCCCCCAACAAGTTGTCTTCCATGTGTTTTCTTACTCATCTAGTTTAAAATATTTAATAAATTTCATTGTGATTTCCTTTTAATTCACATCTTTTATGTTTCACATATAGGGTTTTCCTTCTCTTTTAATTGTTAATTTCAAATTTATTTTCATAATAATCAGTAATGAGATCCATTCTCATGTTGCAAGAATTCTGTGTTGCCTTATTAGATGCACATCCCTATAGGCATCAGTCTTGGGCAGCAGTCTTTTTGAAAAAAGAGTCTTACAGAAGTTAAGAAACTTGCCAATCAGGCTTAATTAAGCTTCTAATAAGAGGATATAGTAACTAGGAAAAAAAATCAATAAATGTTTGAGACGAGTTTCAATTTTGAATTTTATTTAATTTAAAAATAGTTTTCCAACTACTGAAATGGTTCTTTACAGCTAGTAAAACACAAAGACTGAAGTCTGACTATCTTTCTATAACTTTTCCCATGATTATGTAAGCACATGCAGGCATATGTACTTAGTGTTCTTTAAAAATTGTTTATATGTGTAGTATATTAAAATCTCTTTCATAATACATGAGTATTTGGGGGCATACATAGATCTCATTCACCTCTTTTTAATAGCATCATGACACTCTACAAAAAGATACATAAAATTTTATTACCTATTTTATTCATAGACATGTGGAAGTTTCATAAAGTATAAGGAAATTATATTTAAATTATTGAATTTTTTCTATTAGAATCTTTGTAGCCCAACTCCATTCCTATTAATGTGTTACTTACTTTTCTTTTAGATGTTGTGCCATCTCTACTCTTCAGTTATAGTGGGGATCTCACCTCACATATCTATCCCATTTCTCTATGAAAAAACAGTGGACTGAGGGAAATAATTTTTTAAAAAGTATATTTTAGAACAATTTATGAGAGTTTGAAAGGTTAAAACCTTTCAACCTAGAGTTGAAGGAATTCTTTTTCAGTTGTATAATGGTGATTGAAAATGGGATTTTTCCAAGAATATTTTTTTGACCTGTCAAATTAGACCATCACAAATTTATTAGAAAAATGCAATGAGAGTAATCTGCATTATGCAATTCTCCCATATACTCTCTCAAGCATAGCAACATGTACTCTGGAAACAGGGAAGGCAGAAGATTCTAACTGCTGATCTAGAAGAAAAGAAAAATGATCTCATTTGGCCCTAAAGTTTTTTAAAAACACTCCTGGAAACTAAATATAGTTAAACTCTGATTAACTAAAAGAAGTAATGCCTTAGCTATAAATTCTTCAACCTCTTAATCTTCATTACTTAATATTAACATTTCCTGAGTCTTTTTGTACTATTCTTCTAAAGTCTTATTTCTAGAATCATGCATACAGAATGACTTCAGATTTAAAAATAAGTTTACCCAGAAATGGCAATATTTTATGAATGGATACGTTAAGTTTTGTGTTATTCCACAAATACCATGCAAGTCAGGAAACAAAGAGGAGGATGTTAGAATGGAAAAGAAAAATGCCAGACACTTAACTTCATATATATAAGAAATAAAATATGTCATTAACTAACAATGAATTTGAAAAGCAATGATGTAAATTCAGAGAAGATATTTATATTCTTTAATTTAGTCAAGAAATAATTATAAAATGAGAACATTGGCTCTTTTGAGGTAATGTTAAAACTGTCTTGAGCTCTCTGTCACTTGGACCAATGGATCTATTCATTCTAAGACTTGATTTCCTGTGCAGTTTAGCATACCATTAGTTGAAGGTAATTGTTGAGAGGATACTCTGTTACAAAAGCTACCGAACCCTCCATCATTTCAGTGCATGTTAGGTGCCCTGAATAAAGGATCTTGTTTCCCCAGTGTCCTTCATTATGTTTGTCTCTTCACACAATTGTGTGATTGTATACTGCTAAATAGTTATTTGGTGGTAATGGTGCATTTCAAATTGGTGACTCAAATAACAAGAATGGAGGGGAAAAAAAGGAGTAAGTATGATCTTTGCCAAGCTATACACCTGCAAGTTTCAACTGAGTCAACCTGGGAACAGAATCCCATAGTAATAATTTCAAGATCTTTTGCAATGACTGTATGAAGCAGTTCTGTGAAGAAAATACTTGAAAACCATGCAGATATTGCACACATGAACCCTATCTGTTTACCTAAGCTTCCTCCTAGACAGGCAACTTCTTTCTCAGTCCTCTTCTATACATGCAGCTCTTTGAATTGTGGAAGTGAGCAGAGCCTCCCCACCTTTTTTCCAAAGAAGGAATGTGATCTGAATGGGTATCTCTTTAAATTGTGTCTTCCCTGTTGAAAAGAGTAGAAAGGACATTTTCCCACAGTGGATGCAGAAATATTGCCGCTCCCAGTGTATGGACTGCTACACATTGTAGAGATATGCTGGTAGAAAATGTGTATTTTATGTTTGCTCTTCTTTTTAAACTACCCTGCATTTAATTATGTAGCTTGTTCTATAATTAGCATATGTTATGCAATTTGGAGAGTAGCATGAGATACATATTGCCTTAAACAAGTGAGTCTTGAGTTTTGAAGATTTTTTAATATCATTTTGTGGGTTTTTATCTACATATGAATATCTATGGGAGTTAAAGTTAAAACCACTAAAAGCCCAGTTTGTAGTCTACACAATTGTCTAGCAACAAAATTATTGAGAATAAGACATGTTTCATAGAACCCTGTCATATTTTGAAGTTTAGCAAGACTGTGAAGATAAAGGATGAAAAAGGGAGCTTTTAAAAAATTTTCAGACTAAGGCATGGATGTGATTTCATCACGAGTTGATTCATATATTTTATCAGTATCATGATCAATATCTGCCAATCAAATCTTAAACCTTCTGAATCTCAGTTTATGCACTAGTCAATTCAACGTCCTAGCTTTTATCTGACTGAGATTAGCAGCATTTTGGCTTCACCAATTTATATGCTAGGAACCATTTTGTAAAGTATCAAATAGTCTCTACTTGTTAACATCTGAATATAGAGCTTCAATTATTCATCCAATTTAACACATTCCCATTTAAATCAAAACTTGAAATGTCTTCCTGTGTATTAGCAAGTTGTTTTGAATTACCAAAATGCAGTTTTATTTCCTCTTCTCGGTCTGTCTGCAAAGATATGGCAGTGAGTCACGCACAGAAAGCTCATTCATACCTGCATGTTACACTAAGTTTCCCAAAATGTACCCAGCTGCAAATGTTTCCTGCAGTTTCTCAAGCAATCCTGTTGGCCAGAACAATGGTGCAGCTGTGTCCTAAAGTTCAGTCACCTGAAGAAGTGATAATGTCATAAATTGCCCAAGGATGCATTTATATACGGAAAATTAAGAAACTTAATCAAAAATATCTTTGTGTCTCAAGAGCAGTTGGAAAAGAGAAAATGTATACAAAATTCAGACAAAGGTCTGAGTTTTCACCTGAATGTATCCTCCCCTCAAACTCAAAAATTCCAACCTTCCATTAAAGGGCTAGAAAAAACTACTCAATACGAAGCTCAGTGTAAGCCTACCATCCCTGAAGTGAGCTGCTAAACACCATACACATTCAGGGCCAGGCATTTGTGAATAAGAGTCGCTTCAAAGTAGCTAAATGATGAGCATTTTTAATTAAGAAATGATTGAAGATGAAGGGACAAATAATGTGCTCTTTTGATGTACTCCGCGTGGACTTTCAATAATATAACAAAGTTTTAGAAATCTCTAAACAAAGCAGACAGACCAATAACACCAGGAAATTAAAAATAGCATGTGAAGCGTTCTCAGCCTCCACATCTCCTCTGTTTTAAAGTACCTGTGTCACCCTGGGGAACAACCACTAGGGACATCAGTCCTTCTCTGCAAAATTGAAGGGCAAGGCTAGATGGCCTCTAATACCCTCCAATCACTAAGGTTATCATTCTGTGTATTATCAGAGTAGGATTATAAGTAATATCAACTTCTATAAACAATATAACTACCTTTTAAAAATTATAGAATAAAGGAAATTATGACTCATTAAGTGTTGTCTGCCTTTTATAAAGTATGGCAGAATAAAGTATGTGCTTTCCTTTGGAAAGAGAAACTGCAATCTGATTTATTTTATGCATGTCCTAATTTTACTTATAATCTATGATATTTAAAATGAGAGACAAAAAGAGATATCCTTTAGGAGGAGGTAATTCAGAACATCAGTCACTGTGTTTGTGAGTTCTGTGACTGCATGTTCACATGTTGTCTCTCCTTAGAGATAGATTTGTTAATATGAGACAATGAGAAAAAACTGAGCATCTCTTTTAAAAAGGCAATTTTTATGACCTATCTTCCTTACTTAGATAGGTCATTTTATTCCAACTACCTAAGTCCATACGGTTAAAAAGAACAGAAATAATTTCAATACAATTTTTCAGATCCCTTTAAGGAAACAGTAATATTTCACAATTTAAAAGCAATTATTTTTCTGAATTAGGTGATGATATAAATATAGTTTTGTTGTAAAAATGTTACACAATATTTGTAGTTCTGAAAAAAACAAACAAAACAAAATAAAACACAGGGGACCTATTAATCTGTGTTAAGAGTCAAGTCCTAGTAAAGGAGCGTCCCATATGGGACCAACAGGCAAACTAATCCAAGAGTAAATGTTCAAAGCAGTGTTTAAAGATGTCATTAGATCATTGTTCTTGAATGAAGAATGAAATTCATTCCTGAGAATGCAGCACATCTTTGTTATAATTCATGTGAAGTCCAACCGTGACCAGCTATGAAATCCAAGAGTCATTCAGTTCTCTGACTTGGTGGTTCTGAGGTTTGTCTTGTCACTCTTCTGTCTACAGTTGATTGAGGAGACCTCAGCTTGCACAGAAACACTCCTGCCTTTAGCTGATTCACTCTGGTGAGGCCATCAGTGGAGCTGACTTGCTGTGATAGAAGACCTTTCACTGAAGCAGTTTGATTTCTTCCAGAAATGTACCCTCCATGCACAAGGGAGCATGGTATATTTAGGCTCTGACCAAAGGGCTCTCATCAGAAATTATTTTACTTATTTTCAGGGGCCATTTAAACTTAATCCAAACAAATCCTTGAAAAGTTATTGAAAAGTAAAAACTGCATTTCTGCTATTTTTTAAATTGCACAGTTTCAGGAAAACATCATGTTTAAGAATAATGGACACAGCACCCTAGAATAATTAATTAGCATTTTTCCAAACCCTAACAGAAACCAAATTAAAAATTTGAATTTCTGTATCCAAAATCAATGCTAGCACTCAGCACCTTTTAAAAATGTTTATAGTTGGCTTTCCTTTTGGACTCTGTAGTGATTGATTTGAGATGGAGGAGTAGGTAAACATCGTGCTATTGGCTGGCCTGCTCTGCATTCAGACACACACCAGCAATGCATAGTCAGGGGGTACAACATCTTGAAAAGTTAACTGAGACTCCTTAGCTGAAGAGATAACCAGCTCCAAAGCATTTAGTGGTAAGAGCCAGGGTTTATGCAATAGGGTTTTCTGAGGAGATGTAAAAACTTCATTGGTAAACTAGAGGAATAGTTCTAGAAATTTCTTGAGGCAGCATGCTGATAATAAGCTGACAATCAAAAAGTTGCTAAATAACAAAAGTCATAACAAAAAAAAAAATGAAGTTGCTTTATTTAAATGCTTTGCTGGTCAAACATGATGATTATAATGAACGTATGATGAGTTAAATTAGTTGTTTGAAATTTAGTTTATTCTGATTGGAATGCTCCCACTCCCCACTCAAAGGCAAAATAATTCTTATCATAATCACATTCATAATAATACATATATACATCACACTTCTGTACCATTTTATAGTTTATATACTCCTCAGAACAGTCTTGGAAGAAAAATAAGCAGGTTGTAGAGGGAAAAGAAACAAGTAGAGTTGAAATCAGGAAGGCCCAGGATGAATCCATGTGTTATCTTTGCAAATTTGGAGAAATTGCTTAATGTTTGTAAACCTCCACATCCAAATATTTAAACTGTAACTAAATAATATTCTCTTTGTAGTTTCTATGGCCATAGGTGAACAAGAAATAGAAATTGCAATTTTTCACATTTTATGGATAAAGAAGGTTAAATTTAGAAAGTTTAAGTGACTCATACAAGATCACACAACTAAACAGCAGAGCCAAGTCGGACGTGGTGGTGCATTCCCATAATCCCAGCAGCTCAGAAAGCTGAGGCATGAGGATTGAGAGTTCAAAGCCAGCCTCAGCAACAGTGATGCACTAAGCAACTCAGTGAGACTTTGTCTCTAAATGAAATATAAAACAGGTCTGGGGATGTGGCTCAGTGGTTGAGTGCCCCTGAATTCAATCCCTGGTACCAAAAATAAATAAATACATAAGCAAATAAATAAATAGCAGAACCAAGATTTCAAGAACTCAAGAATCCAAGAATTTGCCATATATTTACTTCAATTCTTGTTCTAATTTTCAGATCCATAATCAAATACTACCTTTGCTTTGAAAATTCTGAGAGTAAACAAGTTATTCTCCTATATCCTAACAATTTCTCATGTTTCCTTGGACCATCTTTATAACTTACTTGAAACTTTTTATTATATACAAGTGATAGACAAATTCATACACAGACAGAAAAATGGCATAAAAGAGATTCTGCTTAAATATTCTTTAACAGATCATTAGGCTTCTCTTCATAACAATTACTAAAAACTTGAAGATAATTATTAAAATAGCCTTAAGCTAGGATATTGTAACAAGTAAGATGCAACTCAGCATACAGTGTAATTGCGCCAGCTTCTTTTTACTGTATGCATTTCAAAAAAGTATATCTACATCCTGTTCCTAAGTAGCTTAAATGAAATTTCTTAAGCTAAAATGTACTTGAGTTCAACATATGTACCCAGGTTCAACCTAATTTAGAGGGAGGAAAGCTTTTCCTGTTTGCTGGATATTGTGGGATGGGGGGGGTGGTATCAGATGAAATTCTTAATCTTGTTTTACTATAAATCTTACTTTCCTGATATACTAATAACATTTCCATTTTGAAAAAGGTAATCCATCCAACCACTTCCCCTGAGTTTCTCTTGTACAGATTAATATGAACACATGTTGCATATTAACATTAAAGTTGGGAAACATGTTTACTTTATTCTTTCAATTCTAATAGAACTGAAAATGCCTAACACTCATCCACATCAAACTATACTTACTATGGCATGTGCATAATAGAGATACATCTGTCCCACTTGTGGGAATGAAGACCTCATGACTTGATCCCTCCCCAAAAGGAATCACCTAAGAATCTGAGGGATTCACCAACATTCAAATTCTAGCAGATTTTTCTGGTTTGCATTTAACTTCCTCACAATGCATTTAGTCCAATAGAAAGGAACCCTCATATGTAGCTGAGATTAGGTGCCCGCATGTTTACGATCTAACACAGTTGCCCCAACCCATCCCTTAATTTGTCATTCATTCTTTGTTTAACATTTTAACAGAAATAATTTGAAATTTATTTCATGACCAGTAGGAACCCTGGGTGAAATGAAAACCCTTAAATGTTTGCTGTTCTCATAACAATGAAAATTGAAAAATAAAATCTGTGTTTTGTAGTTTATTGTAAATGCAGAAATGTGAATATCATGGAGCAGTCTTTTACCATCTTTGTGACTTTGTCACTTGTCTCTCCACCTGTCTATATGAGGGCAAAGGCCCTGTCTATTGCTTCTTGTGTATCAGAGACATGGTGAAATGCATGCTAAGTATGTAATATACCCTCAAGAAACTGATTTTAATTGCCTGAGGAAAGCATTCCACAAGGCACTATTTATTACTTAATGTCAAAGGTATCAAGAACAATATCCTGTTTAGAAAGAGTGCTGCAGAAAACCATGTAAAGTCACATCTGATTTTGAATATTGTGTTTTATATTACACATGGGGGGTAAAGGAGGAAACAGAAATTCATTTTAAAACTGAAAAAACAGGAAAAGTATTGCTCAAAATTTTTTCAGACTGCTTGCTTGTACTTAAAGCAGTCTCTACTAGCTTTTAAAAACAAGATATATTTATTTCTGTTAGCAACAAGTCTAAACGCAGCAAGGAGAGGGGGAAAAAACTTGTGTAACTCATTAATGAATCAATTAATATATGTATGATGGATGCAGGCTCCAGTTTGCAGGCAGCTACTTGTCTGGTCCAGAACCCCATCACTGTGTTACCATCCATCATACACGTCAGCAGCAAAAATAGCTAAAGGGATATTCTAGACCATTCGTCAATTCTGACCAGAAGGGCTGCTCCTCTGTTTGATTTTGTATTGGCTGATGTTCATGTGCTTTGACTTCTACATTACATTAGAGACTGTCTAACTTAAAGAGAAATGCACCAGTATCTCCACAAATATAGACTATCACGTACAGCTTGGCCTGATTGACAGCCAAGGATGTTTGTGCCCAATTTCAATAAACTCTTAGTAAGTGAATTGAGTTATACAAAGCCCTTCATGTTTGTCTCATGTTTATTCCATTTTCCATGAATATATGTAAATATGTGTGAGGCATACATTCTTTTTATAAACACGTTCATTTTTAATAAATGACATATGATGGTATACGTCATATATATTTTAATGGCATATCTTTTTTTACCCTATAATTCCATTTATTTGAGATTATTGAATTGATGAAATTATAAAAATGAGAACAGATCAGTGGATGCGGGTGTTTAAGGATGGGATCTGGTGGAGTGGGTGTGGCTATTAAAAGTAGCATGAGCAATCCTTGTGGTGATGGAAATAGCTGGTCTTCACTTCTCTAATGTTGATACCCTGCTTATGACCTTGTACTTTAGTTTTTTAAGACCTAACCCTTGGGAGAAAGTGATTAAGACTATGTATAATCTCTGCACTTTTATTTATTTTCATTGACAATCATTGTACATATTTATGGGGTACAATGTAATAATTTGATCCTTGTATACAATGGAAAATAATTCAGAGTAATTAGCATTTTCTCCTCATTAGACATTTTTCATTTATTTGCTTATAGTCTACAAACTCTCCTCTTCTAGTTTTTATAAAATATGTAATTTTCATAAATGATATATAGTCACACTATGGTGACTATGAAACACCAGAACTTATTCCCCCATCTAACTATATTTTGGTGACTGTCATCTGACCTCCATCGAACCCACAAGCCTCTTCCAATTTGTAGCCCCTTATAATTACTATTCCACCCTCTTTCTGTAAGAACAACTTTTTTAGCATCCACCTAGGAGTGAAATCATATAGTGTCTGTTTTCCTGTGCCTGGATTATTTCACTTAACACAATGTCCTGCAACTCTATCTATATTGCCTCAAAGGACAGGATTTCATTCCTTCTTTATGACAGTTTATATGAACCACATTTTGTTTTCCCATCTACCCACTAATGGAAACCTGAGTTGATCCCATCTCTAACCTATTTTGGTGGCAGTAACATTGATTCAATGTGTAATAATATCTATAATTATTCTCATTAATTTTTGAAAGGGTTTCTAACCATAAGGAAAAAATTTACAAAAAAATGCCAATAGGTGTACCACATTTTGAAGGGTCTCGGGTAGCTCTATGATTTTGTACTAAAAATGTCCTTTGTGCAACAACTGAACCATGCTCTCTTCTCACCCCATCTCTCTAGTGACCTCTCTTCATTTCCCCCCAAGTCCAATACATCCATCATTTGATTTTTAGTCTCTTAAACATGATGAATCTCCTCTTTGTAAAAGTTTTCAAACTCTTTCAACTACTAGTATCTACAAATCTTCATAAGATCCAGTAGTTTTTTCAACTTGCATCCTAAAATTTCTTTGGTGCAATGAAGGCTTTAGCCTTCCTCCTCACATCATAATCTTCCAACAAATAGAAGATTGTCTTCCAACCTGATCATCTGACTTGAGGTGTTAAAATTGATTCTGTGTCCATTGGGAGAAAAATATTATCAACCTGCTCCCATTGACCTCAAAAGGCAAGATGAATGCCTGATGCTCTATCACATCCACATCCTCCCCTCTGGTGCACACTACCTGGGATAATTTTAGAAAGCATCACTTCTACAAGACAGGCGATGGTGGCTGATTTAAGGGCAATCCAATTTAACCAGTACCATACTAGGCAGAAAAATACAGGTAAAATAAATATGAACAGGAGTCTCTGGATAGCATTACACAGTCTGAATGCAGTAATTGGGAGGAGGAGAATGAGATGAGACTTGCACTTGACAGGAAAAAGGTAAATAATGGCATCCAGAATAGTGACCAACACACATGTGCACTAAATTTCTTTTGACTCAATAAACAGTCTGATGTCACATACTTCAGTCCTCCCTTACCCATGAAGGACATGGTCCAAGACCCCCAGAAGATGCCATACCAAACCCTACATATACTATGCCTTTTCCCATAATACCACCTTAACATAATTTAATTTATAAATTAGGTATAATAATATATTAGAACTATAACTAATAATAAAATAGAACAATTTTAACAATGTGCTGCAATAAAAGTTATTTGTGTACTCTTTCTCTAAAAACATCTTATCATACTTTCAACATTTCACTTTAAAGAAATACTTTACCACTTACTTTTTGTAGATCTGAGTTAACAGCAATATGACTCTTGTGCTTTGTGGCCATGATTCAGGAAAATAGGGATTTCTTGAACACAAGCAATGCAATCCAACAAGAGTTGACCTGATAACCAAGATGGGTACAAAGTGACCAATGGGCAGGTAGCATATACACCATGAATACACTGGATAAAGACATGATTCACATTTATTTCTCAATTAAATAATAAAATAAATTGTACTTAAATATCTTGGATTCTTTAACAATAAAGAGAAAATAAAAGAATGTTTATATCCCATAGTTGATATGAAGATTGAATGAAAAAAATGATTATAAAGATGAGCTAGCACAGTACCCAACTAGATATTGCTTTGATTTCTTCCCTGTATCTCTCCTTATGATCATCCTCCATGGAAGCACAGTCCTAAGCTAGAAGGTGGACTTTCAGATGGGACTGCACTGCCTGTCTTGGTGGACATACTCATTATCTACTATCTTGGATGATCCGTTTGTCAGTGTCATTTTTCTATCAATTCACCTACATTACTCATTGTTGTATTCCAAAACTTTCTGTAACATGTAGAGACATGTGAATTCTTTCACACCAAGAACAGTGGCTGACAAGGGAGTGTATAGTCCTTGTGGAATTTATTATTTAGTTGCACATTATATACTGATACAAACTATTTCTATGTCTATTTATGCTGGACACTTGACTGTTTCACTGCATTCACTCTTTAGGCATTCAGCACACAGATTTGCCACCTAATCATCTCAACCTATATTTTGTTTTTTTGTTGGCATTATTAAGGTATACTTCATGTACTCTAAAATTCAAAATTGGACAATTTGGTGAGTTTTAACTGAATATGGCTATGAACCTCCACACATCTTGACACAGGAAATATTCACCAGTGAAGATATACAAATGGCAAATAAATACAGGAAAAGATGTTTGTCTTCATTAGTTATAAGGAAAATTCAGTTTAAAACCACATGCTAAGATGGGCATGGTGGCATAGGCCTGTAATCCCAGTGATTTGGGAAGCTGAGGCAAGAGGATTGTGAGTTCAAACTCAGTCTCAGCAATTTAGCAAGGCCCTAAGCATCTCAGAGAGATCCTGTGTCTAAAAAAATATTTAAAAAGGGCTAGAGATATGGCTCGGTGGTTAACTGTCTCTGGGTTCAATGCCTGGTACCAAAAAAAAAAAAAGAAAAAAAAAAAAGAAAAACACATGTTGTTTGCATATCTTCATATACAAACATATATATTAAAATACTTTGCACATTTTTGTGTCAATTAGTCATATACGACTGGGTCTATCTCTGAAAATTTTCCTCCGTTTGTTTCTGACTCTATTTTTATGTCATTACTACACTGATTTAACAAGTACAGTTTTTAGAAGTCATAAAATTAAGTAGTTGATCTTTACCTTGTTCTTTTTTAGGACTAATTTGTCTATTCTAGGCTATTTGCACTTCCATAAAAATTTTATTCCACAGAACTTTTTCTATAGAACAGCAATAAATTTAATCTACTTCTTTGTAATATGAAATCCTACTGTGATATTGATTGCGATACCATTGAAGGTATCAATTAATTGATAAGTGACACATCTCTACATTAATTTAGGTTTTTTGCAATGTTTTGTGGTATTCTATGTACAGAACCTGCACATATTTTGCAGAATTTATACCTAAGTATTTCAATGTTTATATCAACTATGAGTCTGAATTTTAAAATTTCTTATTGTTTTTGCTACTATATGTAAAGGCAATTGTTTTGTTGTATCCTGTATTCTGTGTCCTTGTCTGTATCTTTGGTGATGAGGGTGACTAAATTCATGCATTAGTTACAGTATAGATGTTTGTTTGTTTATTTATGTATTTGTTTAGATGCTCTGGGTTGAACCTACAGCCTTGTGTATATGAGAGATTTTGCAAATTTCTTGGAATTATCCATATTGATAATCATACCACCTGCAAATAGAGATTTGACTTCTTCTTTAGAAGGAATATGACATTTATATCTTTATCTTGTTTTATTACACAAGCTAGGATCTTCAGTCCAATGTTGAACAGAAGTGTTAATAACATTCTGCCTCACTTCATTCTAAAGGGGAACACAGATGGTCTTTTAAGACTAACTTTGATGTTAACTTCTGTTTTTTCCTTTCACATCTTTTTTCATCTTGCAAAATGTTCCTTTTTATTCTTAGTTCATTGAAAGTTTTTTACTGTGAATGGATTTTACTGAATGTTTCTTAAATATAAGTAGGTAATTCATGACTTATCACCTCTAGTTTGTTAATATGGTGAAATATATGATTTTCAAATATTAATGAGCTTTGATTCCCTGGGATAATACTTGGTACATAACTTATTATCTTCTTAATTGGTTGTTGTATTTTTGAATTGCAGTATTTTGATAGTTTACTAAAGAGGTTTACATCTATCTGATGACGAGATTGGTCTATGGATTTCTTTTTCTTTTTTTGAGGGGAGAGGTCTCTGGTTTCAGTACAAAGACAATGCTAGCTTCATAAAACATGTTGGCAAGTTGTAATAAGCCCAATTGTAGGGTGATTTCCCAAGATGTCCTTCCCAAATTTGTAAGATTGTGAATATGATGGAGTATCCTATGATTTTCATTTGTATGTTATATTACATGGAAAAAGGGATTGTGCAGATAAATCAGCTATTAATAGATGACTTTGAGTTGATAGAAAGGAAAATTACCTGAAAGGGTCTAATGCAAATCACAGGAGTCCTGTAAAAGCAGAGCATTTTCTCAAACTGGTGATAGAAGAGGAAGTCAGAGATAATTTAGGCAAAAGAAGGGATTTTCAGGTAGCCACAAGCAACACAGTAGGCCCTGAGTAATAGCCAGCAAGGAAATAGGAATTTTAGTCATAAAAAATTAAGTCTTGGCAACAATCAGAATGAGTTTAAAATAGAACTCTTCCATAGAGTCCCCAAACAGGACCCCAGGCTACCATCTTGATTTTATTATTGTGAGACCATGTGCAAAGATCCTATATGAGTTTGACTGGATTTTTGACCTATTGTACTGTGAGATAAAAAGTGGGACTTGTTTTAAGCTATGAAGTTTGTCATAATTCATTATGTAGCCACAGAAATCTGACACAAAGGTATTCCTTTCCCTTCTAATTCAAAGTATCCTCTTTATCACTGGTTTTCAACAATTTTATTTTCACATGTCTTGACACAGCTTTCTTCATTTTACTTCTGCTTGGAGTCCATCAAGCTTCTTAGATCCATGAAAGTATAGTTTTTATCAAACTTGACATTTTTTTCATTGTTTCTTTCTCATGTTTTGGTTCTTCCCCCTTACCTCTTTCTTCTCCTTTAGGGACTCCAGTTACACATAAGTTTGAACAACGTGGTGCCACCCCAGCACTCACTAATGCTCTTCATTTATTTGGTCTCTTTCTTTCTTCTCATAGTTCATTTTGGATGCTGTATATTATTATGTCTTCAAATTGACTAATTTCTTCTGCAGTTTCTAACTTGCTATTAATCCCATCTGGTTTTATTTTTATTTCAGATATTTTGTTTATAATCTTTATACTTTGATTTTTTTATCTTTTTATATCTTCTCTCTTCACTGTGTTCTTTCTTTTCTCTACCTTCTTGAACATATGGAATATATTTGTAATTGTTGTTTTAACATTTTTTTCTAGAAATCATCATCTTTTCTATTTTTGGCTTCATTTCTATTGACTGAGGATTTTCTTGGTCACAGATTATATTTTCCCATTTCTTTACATGATAATTTTTGGGTACCAGAAATTTTTTAAAAGTACATTTCTAGATGCTGGATTTTTTTCACCTAATTTTAGGCTTTCTGCTGTGATGTAGCTGTGTTACTTAGGTTGGTTTTACTCTTTCCAATATTGATTTTGAGCTTTACTTACATGAGTTCAGTACATTGTATAGTCTTGGCACCATTAAGAAGGCCATGAGGACACTCCACAATCTCCCATGTATGAAGAACTCTTCTCATTATGTCTAGCAGGAACACAAAACATTACCAGCCCCACGAGTGCTGCAGTGACAGTCTCACCTATACTTTCCAATAAATCTTACCCCACCTCGGTCTCCTTAAACACACACATACAGGAATACATAGTCAAAGACACAAGGAGATTTTCTAAAGTTTTCTAAAGTTTACTCTCTTTATGAATCAAACTTCTCTCCAGTTCTCAGTCCTGCAAATTCTCCGCAGAACACTGAACTCTATCTCATCAACTCTATCCCATCCCAGGGGCTGGGTGGGTTTCCCCTCCTTGATGTACACAGTGGAAAATCTCTTCTTGCCTTGAGCTGAAGCACTTGTAGCTGAAGCATTCTTCATTTTTTTCCTGTAAATTAAAATCTTTTCTCTTTCTAATCTCTGAGAGATCACCGTGATTTATTTTTCATTATATATATATATATATTTTGGTACTGGGATTTGGGGGATTGAAGCCAGGAGCACTTGACCACTGAGCCAGATCCTCAGCCCTTTTTAGTTTTTATTTAGAGACAGGGTCTCACTAAGTTGCTTAGGGGCTCACTAAGTTGCTGAGGCTGGCTTTGCACTAGGGATCCTCCTACTTCAGCCTCCCAAACTACCGGGATTATAGATGTGAGTCACTGTGCCCCAAGTGATTGTTTTACATATGAAAACAAGATGCTTTGTGTAGAAGGGATTTAACAAACAATATAACACAATTCTAAACACTGGGATAGAACCAGGTCCCCAGTAAACAAAGTTAACTTTAAACAGTAAAAAATAAACAAACATCAGCAGTGGAATTTCAACAGCAGAACATAGAAACATTAGAAAAAGCCAAGAATTTTTATCATAGTGTAAGAAACTCTGAGGTAAGGTGGTGGGAAACACTCTCTGCTCCTCAGTTTGACACAAATTAAAAGCATACACTCAACCTGCTACAAAGTAAAACCCAATGTTCACTTCAGATTTGTGTTTAGTGCCTATATTTGAACTAGTGGAAGATGTAACTTGCCTCGCTCTGGAAGTTATGGGTCAGTACCTACTAAACTAGTGCATTCACTTAACCTACCTCCCAGCAACAAAATCTTAACTGTACACTTCATCAGGATGCACATGTATTCACCAAAAGACACATCCAAGAATTTTGTAGTGATATTATTAGTAATGGCCAAGAATTAGAATCAGCCCAATGTCCATCAGCAACAGAATGAATAGATAAATTGTGGTATGTCCTTGCAATAGAATATTGTGTTCACTGAGAATTAACAGAACATGGATTAGTTATACATTAAGGAAATAAAGCCAGACATAAAAATATATACTACATAATTCATATATATGAAGTTCAAACATCAAAATGTGGTGCCCAGAAGTCAAATAGTATTATGCTTTGAAGGAAATAGTAACCAGGAGGAATCATAGAGAGGCTTCTGGAATTTTTGGTGTTTTATGTCTTTACCACAGTCCTGACCACACATGCATGATCACTTCATGAAAATTCATAGAAATGTTCCCTTGTGAAGTGTCCCCGTTTCTGTATGTATGTCATGCTCTGATATCAAGTTTTAAAACAAAACTTCATAAAAGTCTAAAAACAAGCAAGGCATATTAATTAGAAGAATAAATGTTTTCCTCAACTTACTAGCTCATTTGCAATGAATGAAATGTAAACATATTATCAGAAACACAGAATGGCTACTTTTTATGCTACCAGTTTGAAACTGCCCTAAAATACTGATAATATCTATTTGAGGTTCCACTCATTTAATCTGAAACAAATTAGAGTTTTGATTTAGGTACCTTGGTTCATAGAATGATTTTTGAATGGACTTTGGACAGTAAATCCTGCATCACTTATAGATGAACCAGGATTATTTGGGGGAAACTTCATTGAACCAACTTTGGCACCTGTGGCTGACATGTTCCCATAGATCAAACAAGGGGTAAAAATGTTAGACACGAGGATTTCATCCTACGCTTCCTTCATTAAAGATCATTGTACTTTGCTGACGAATTTTGTACAGTGTTGAAGACCTGGTGCTGTCGAGGAATTTCCCATTCTTGTGATCTTTTGCAGATCTCATTTCCAATGATGTTATAATCACGAATCTTATCAGAGCTATTCACACCAAATCAGTAGCTGATAAAATTAAACCATGTCATATGCATGTCCCTGAAATGCAGAGTCATGGTTTCTTCAGTTTTGCTGGCTGGGCTATTTGATCCTCTGGATTGGTTTTGGAGCAGTAAATTTTGTGATGATTCTCCATGTGATTAAATTAGTGCCTCAAATAGAAGTCTGATTCTTTAATCTTCCCTCTAGTGTCTACTATGCACTCACACAAGGATTTCAATTCAAGGGTGACCGGAAAAGCAACAGGTAATAATTGTCTCCTTTGATGGAATCTGTTTTACATGAAAATAAATGAAGATATACATCTATGGAGAAGCATGGGCCACTTTTTTTTCTGTTTTAAAGGGTTTTTTTTTTTAATTTTTAAGATTTATTTTAAAAACAGAAGAATGCATTTCAAGTCATAGTACATATATGGAACATAATTTTCCATTTCTCTGGTTGTAAACAAGGTAGAGTCACATCATTCAAAGCACGGGCCATTTTTAAAGCATTTTACAATCAGCAGTTTGCTTCGTGAAATTACATGTAAAGAAAATTAATCTTCTGCCCCCCATTATTTATTTATTTGTCCATTCATTCTTTTAATTTTTTTATATAAAAGACACTAAACCCAAATAACACAGCCAATATTTGTGTAGCAAGTTGCAGATAAGGCCAAATTTAGGATCAGAAGTCCCCTTGCAGAACGCCTTGAGTTGAGAGCATTTTTCTGTCTTGTGCTTTTACTTTAAAATAACATATTATAATGAAGTATTGTGATCATTGTGACTGCATCTTTGTGTCTCCCTTTATCTTTATGATTTCTTCAACATTCTATCCATCTATTTATATAAATCCAAAATATTTTATCCCAATCTTTCTATGTACAGATATAAAATTTCATATAAAATTTAGTACAACTGGTCCATAAGGCTGTATTTTCTGTTCCTTAATACAAAGGCAATTGAGAACAGAAAAATGCAGTGTATCAAGTAGAAAAATACATTAAACATTTTAAATGCTCCATTTTAAATATTGTACTTTATCAAGTGAAAAATCTACATAGCACAAATACAGTAGTCTAAAGCCAGATAACCAAAGGAGGTAAAATGAAACCGCTGGACAAGCTTTATTTGGGATGTATGCTCAGGGCAAATTCCCATTCAACAGAGCAGGAAAGGAGAATTGTGCACCTGTTCTGCGGTAGAGAAAATTTTAAAAGGCCCGGTCAGGAAGGGGTGGGCTTAAGGCAGGAAGAGAAGGTCAGGGGATCCTGCTGAGGTCAGAGTCCTTCGGGGTGAGTCAGGAAAAGCCTGCTCATTGACAGGAGGCACTTTTACTGCTTACGTCAGCATCTGGCTGGCTGCTCCTCTGTGCATGCAGGCTGCTTGCTACTTCGTTCCCTGTGGCTGCCCCAGCCACCCCGAACTGGATGCCCTGAACTGACCTAACAAGTAGGATATATTTTGAAAGTTCCTATTATACTATAGGGTTAGATTTTTCAATGATTGAAAAGAAATTAATTTAGCAGATTTTAACACATATATGATTTTAACATAGGAAGGTTTATTAGAGATTATCTGGTAGAGCGATTCTCACTTCTTTAATCTCAATACTCCTTATCAGAACAAATATCTTATAATTCTTTATTATACCAAAGTTTGTATAAGGTATAATGTACCTTATCACCAATGCCAAAATACCTGAATAATATTCTATATGCAACATTAAAGTAAAATAAAGAGAAGTGATGTATAATAAAATATATTTTAACACATAAGTGCTTGAAATGACAATTCAGAGGACACGTATCTATGCATGGAATCACACACACACACACCCACACTAAAGCAAATGTGTTTTAATGTCAATTTAAACATGCATTACCTTTGGTAATGTGATTTTCAGAAACAGATCATATTATTAATAACATTGGTTTTACTTTTTCTCCTTTGACTTCTTATTTTTCCTTTGTGTGCCCTTGAGAGTGGGAATCTTAAATGTTCACCATATATACTTAGTACATTGGAAGAACATATATTCATATTTTCTACTGCTAAGTAACAAATTCCTCTAAAGCCTAATAGCTTAAGACAACTTTGTCTTCCAGGGTGAGGCCTTAGAAAATTCTCTCCAAAAAAGTCATGGTACGACTGGGCAATAGTTTCACAAACAACTATTTCAGGTCTCAGGAAATGAATGAAAGGCATACAGCAAGATTGAGAAGATTACCAATGAAAAACTACTTAATCTCTGGTATAACTGGTAGGCATCTCTAAGACTGCTCCCAGCTCCTCATCAAGTTTAGTCAATGTGGTAATCATAACAGTGGGTCAAGATATGGAGACTAGCAGTTCTGCTGCTGGATGAGGCTGACTTGATTTGAAGTAGGATACAAATAAACTCTGTGCTCCTGGACATCGAGAGAGAGAGAGAGAGCGAGAAAAAGAGAGAGATTAGCATCAAATGAATGAAAGCCAGTGTCTCAGCAAGTCTGAGCTTGAGACTTGGGGAAAATATCAGATTGACAACCTACCCAGAAATTCAACAGTGAAAGTAAGGAGAAAAAAGAGTAATAAGGTTCTGGATAAATCCCCACCTATTACTGGTATTTTGGAAGTCAATGTTCATGCATAGCTTAAGAATGAGATTGAAGAGCATCCTAGATAATCACACAAAGCAAGTAAAAGGAAGGAATTAATGAATATCAAAGTAAAGGTCAATGAAATAGGGAAAACATAAAAAAAATCTATGAATCAATTTTTTGTTGTTGAAAGTTGGACAAAATTGACAAATATTCAGCTAGACCAAAAACAAAAGTTTGAAAAGACTCAGATGACTTAAATCAGGGATGAAAGAATGTATCATAACTGACTTTGCAGAAATCAAGTGTTATAGTACAATACTATGAACAATCTATACCAATGAATATGTAAATTTAGGTGAAGTGGATAAATTCTTAGCAGATATAAATTAATGAAATTGACATTAGAAGAAATATAAAAACTAAATAGATCTATAAAGGATTTGCTGAAGACCAGGCTTTTCAACCATAGTTAAGACTTATGTATTCCTCATTTCTTTTCTTTAAACAATAGCACCCTTGATTCTCTAAATGTTCTGACCAAGCTTTCTTAAGCAAGATACTTATCTTAAAGTGCTGAAATGAATATATGATAAGAAAAAATTAAGAGGAAAACAAATCTAAATACTTTCTCCAAAACTGGCATTTAACAAGATGTAATTAAATATGTAAGTTTTTCCAAGTAGAAAACTCTTATGTTTAAGCAATTCACACATTTCATAATGAAAATTTTCCATTTGGAAGGAAAATATGTGGTCCTAGTATAGCACAAAAGTTTCTTCAGCCGCTGAAGGAATAAAACTTAATGTATTGAGCTTCCAAATTAAATTTCTGCCACTGATTCATGCCCAATCTTCCTTTGATCATAAAACATTTCATCAGATGACAGAAGGAACTGATGCCCTGATTATGTACTTCCTAAATTCTGTTTTCAATGTAAAATAATGTTTTTCAATCTTGGTTAAGATTGAAATAGCTCTGACCCAGGATGGACTTTTTTTACATAACTAGAGTGTCTCTCTATAGCTTAATGTTCAAATGAAGAACTCACTAGTGCAGAAAGGGAGAATGGATTCATTTTGTGATGATTTTAGTGTGTGTACCCATAAAAATAGACTCACAATAGCAATTTGTGAAAATTTTTAAAATGGAATGAGTAGCAAGGGATTATTTGGTGTTTTGTGCCAAGTACTTTCCTCTTTGCCATCTCCATCATGACCTTAGATTTTTGGAACATATTTAAAGGTAAATACTTAATATTCCCATTTCACAGGTGAAGCAGTGTAATAGAAACTTGTGAAATGTCACATAACATATATGAAGAAGAGCTGGCACCTGAGTGTAGTATGTTGAATTTAGAATTCAGCTCTTAATTGGAAAGCTATGTTCCTTTTCTTAGACTCATCAAGTATTTTCAGACCTCCCTAAAATTATTTTATTACCCTATCCAGCCATTTTCTTGTTCTTTCCTTTCATCTTGGAAAGACTTCTTGACAGGAGGCAAGATAAAAATGTGTAGAACTAGAATTTTCCTAATGTTACCAAATTAGGGAGCTGGGGTTGTAGCTCAGAGGCAGAGTACTTGCTTAGCATACATGAGGTACTGTGTTTGATCCTTAGCACCACATAAAAGTAAACAAATGAAGATGTTTTGTCCATCTCTAACTACAAAACATTTTTTAAAAAAGATTAGATTGATCTCTGATGACTTGATACTAAAATCAAATCTATAAAATCTTTAATAAAACTAGAACCTTTGAGGCTAAGGCCTAGCACCACCTTTGGAGACTGCCATGAAAGCCCAGCCAAAGGCAGACCGGAGACTACTAGCCGCCAGTCACAAGGGAACCCAGACCTAGGGGAAGGACTGCCTCTGGGGACCCCTGCGGGAGACCTGGCGTAAGTGAGGCCCAGAACTGCCTCTAGTTCCATGCCATAGTTCCTGCTGACAGGCGGGAGCACAGGCCAAGGCCCAGGACAACCTCCAGGGACTGCCTCGGGAGCCCAGCCAAGGCCACTCCCACTGCCATCGTGAACTAACTCCACTACCACCGCCACCATCTTTAGTGGCAGTAATGTCCATCTGGGGACACCTGCTGGGGACTGGAAGTGAACTCCAAGGTGAGATACAAGTAACCTGTAGTGTCACTACAAGATTACAGAGTAGAAACCACAATACCTCAGATTAGCATTGCAAGAAAGGAAGATACATAATCAACATGAAAAAACAAGGGAAGAAAGTGCCCCCAAATAAACCTAGATACTACAATAATAGAATCTGTTGACAGCACAGTTGATGTAATGTCAGAGAAAGAATTCAGAATGTACATAATTAAAATAATCTGCAAATTAAAGAATGAGTTAAGTGAGCAAATACAGGCAAAAATTGATCACTCCAACAAAGAAATAAGAGAGCAAATAAAGGCAACCATCGATCACACTAACAAATAGATAAGGGAGAAAATAGTGGTAGCAAAAGATTAAGAAAGGGCTAGAGATTGAGAAAAAAAATAGAAATTCTTGAAATGAAGAAAATAATAAATGAAACAAAAAACTTGATAGAAAGCACCACCAGCAGACTAGATCACTTGGAAAACAGAATCTTGGATAATGAAGACAAAACACACTATCTTGAGAATAAAGTTGATCATACATTGAAGATGGTAAGAAATCATGAACAGAACATACAAGAATTATGGTATAGCATCAAAAGACCAAATCTCAGATTTATCAGAATAGAAGAAGGCACAGAATTTCAAACCAAAGGAATGCACAATCTCTTCAATAAAATAATATCAGAAAATTTCCCAAACATAAAAAATGAATTGGAAAATCAAATACAAGAGGCTTACAGGACACCAAATGTGCAAAATTACAACAGATCTACACCAAGGCACATTATAATGAAAATGGCCAGTGTACAGAATAAGAATAGAATTTTAAAGGCCACAACAGAGAGGAATCAGATTACATATAGGGGGAGATCAATTCAGATCTCAACAGATTTTTCAACCCAGACCCTAAAAGCCAGGAGATCATGGAGCAACATATACCAAGCTCTGAAAAAAAATGGATGCCAACCAAGAATCTTATATCCAGCAAAATTGAGCTTCAGATCTGATGATGAAATAAAAACTTTCCATGATAAACAAAAGTTAAAAGAATTTACAGAAAGAAAGCCTTCACTACACAGCATTCTTGGCAAAATATTCCATGAGGAGGAAATGATAACCAACAATGAAAATATATAAGGAGAGGAACTATGCTAAAAAATTTTTAAAAATAAAAATAAAAAAGGCCAACCAAAAAAAAAAAACCAAGTGTCAAGGTAAATACCAACAATAAACCAAAATGACTGCTATTACAAATCATATTTCAATAATAACCCTGAATGTGAATGGCCTAAGTTCATCAATTAAAAGATATAGACTGGATTAAAAAAAAAAAAAAAGACCCAACAATATGCTGCCTTCAAGAGACTCATCTCACAGTAAAAGACATCCACAGACTGAAAGTGAAAGAGTGGGAAAAAACATATCTCTCACATGGACCACGTAAACAAGCAGGAGTTTCCATCCTCACATCAGATAAAGTGGACTTCAAACCAAAGTTAATGAAAAAAGATAAAAAAGGACATTTCATACTTCTTAAGGGAATCACACATCAACAAGACATAACAATCATAAATATCTATGCCCCCCAAAATGGGGTATCTACGTATATCAAACAAATCCTTCTCAAATACAAGAATCAAATAGAACACACCACAATAATACTTGGTGACTTTAACACAGCTCTCTCACCACTGGATAGATCTTCCAAACAAAAGCTAAACAAAGAAATCATAGAACTCAATAAAACAATCAACAATTTAGACTTAACAGACATATATAGAGTATTCTATCCATTGATGAGTGAATACATTTTTTTCTCAGCAGCACATGGATCCTTCTCCAAAATAGATCATATGTTATGTCACAAAGCAAGGCTTAGCAAGTAGAAAAAAATAGAAATACTACCCTGCATCCTATCTGACCACAATGGAATGAAATTAGAAATCAATGACAGACTAAAAAGTAGAAACTAGAAACTACTCCAACACCTGGAAACTAAATAATACACTATTGAATGATGCATGGAAAACAGAAGACATCCAGGAAGAGATAAAAAAAATTCTTAGAGGTAAATGAAAACTCCAATACAACATATCAAAATCTCTGGGACACCATGAAGGCAGTGCTAAGAGGAAAGTTCATTGCATTACTCTCATTCATTAAAAGAAGAAAAAGTCAACAAGTAAATGACTTGACTCTACATCTCAAAGCCCTAAAAAAAAAAAAAAAAAAAAAAAAAAAAAAAAAAAAAAAAAAAAAAAAAAAAAAAAAAAAAAAAAAACAAAAAAAAACCATCACCAAAAGATGTAGAAGACAAGAAATAATTAAAATCAGGGATGAAATCAATGAAACTGAAACAAAAGAAACAATTCAAAAAATTGACAAAACAAAAAGCTGGATCTTTGAAAAAATAAACAAAATTGACAAACCCTTAGCCACCCTAACGAAAAGGAGGAGGGAGAAAACCAAATTACTAAAATTTGTGATGAAAAAGGAAATATCACAACAGCCACTACTGAAATACAGAGGATAATTAGAAACTATTTTGAAAATTTATACTCCAGAAAAATAGAAAACCTTGAAGACACCGACAAATTTCTAGAGGCATATGACCTACCCAAACTGAACCAAGAAGACATACACAACTTAAACAGATCAATTTCAAGCAAGGAAATAGAAGATGCCATCAAGAGCCTTCCAACCAAGAAAAGCCCAGGTCCAGATGGATTCTCAGCTGAGTTCTACAAGACCTTCAAAGAAGAATTAATACCAATACTCCTCAAACTATTTCATGAAATAGAAAAGGAGAGAACCCTTCCAAACTCATTCTATGAGTCAAGTATCACCCTGATTCCAAACACAGACAGAGACACACCAAAGAAAGAAAACTTCAGACCAATATCCCTGATGAACACAGATGCAAAAATTCTCAATAAAATTTTGGTAAATTGCATATAAGAACATATTTAAAAAATAGTGCACCATGATCAAGTGAGGTTCATTCCAGGGATGTAAGGTTGGTTCAACAAATGGAAATCAATTAACATGATCCATCACATCAATAGACTTAAAGATAAGAATCATATGATTTTATCAATTGAAGCAGAGAAAGTATTTCACAAAATATAGCACCCTTTTATGTTCAAAACACTAGAAAAACTAGGGATAGTAGGAATACACCTCAATTTTGTAAAAGCTGTCTATGCTAAACCCAAGGCCAACATCACCCTAAATGGAGAAAAATTGGAAATATTCTCTCTAAAAACAGGAACAAGACAGGGATGCCCTCTTTAACAACTGCTATTCAACACAGTCCTTGAAACATTAGCCAGAGCAATTAGACAGATGAAATAAATTAAAGGGGTACGAATAGGAAAAGAAGAACTCAAACTATCATTATTTGCAGACGACATGATTCTATACTTAGAGAATTCAACAAATTCTACCAGAAAACTTTTAGAATTAATAAATGAATTCAGCAAAGTAGCAGGATATAAAATCAACACCCATAAATTAAATGCATTTCTATACATCAGTGATGAATCCTCTGAAAGAGAAATTAGGAAAACTACCCCTTTTACAATAGCCTCAAAAAAAAAATACTTGGGAATCAATTTAACAAAAGAAGTAAAAGACCTCTGCAATGAAAACTACAGCACACTAAAGAGGGAAATTGAACAAGACCTTAGAAGATGGAAAAATATCCCATGCTCTTGGATATGTAGAATCAATATTGTCAAAAAGGCCATACTACTCAAGCACTATGTAGATTAAGTGTGATTCCAATTAAAATCTCGTCATTCCTTATAGAAATAGAAAAGGCAATCATGAAATTCATTTGGAAGAATAAGAGACCAAGAATAGCCAAAGTAATCCTTAGCAAGAAGAGTGAAGCAGGAGGCATCACAATACCAGACCTTAAATTATACTACAAAGCTACGGTAACAAAAATGGCATGGTACTGGCACCTAAATAGACACGTAGACCAATAGTACAGAATAGAAGACACAGAGACAAACCCACTTAAATACAGTTATCTTATACTAGACAAAGGTGCCAAACATGTACATTGGAGAAAAGATAGCCTCTTTAACAAATGGTGCTGGGAAAACTGGAAATCCATATTCAGCAAAATGAAACTAAACCCCTATCTCTCACCATGCACAAAATTCAACTCAAAGTGGATCAAGGACCTGGGAATTAGACCAGAAACCCTACGCCTAATAGAAGAAAAAGTAGGCCCAAGTCTTCATCACATCAGATTAGGACCATACTTCCTTAACTAGACTTCTATAGTGCAAGAAGTAGAATCAAGAATCAATAAATGGGATGGACTCAAACTAAAAAGCTTCTTCTCAGCAAAAGAAACAATCAATGAAGTGAACAGAGAGCCTACATTGTGGGAGCAATTTTTACCACATGCACATCTGATATATCTCCAGGATATATAAAGAACTCAAAAAACCTAACATCAAAAAAAAAAAAAAAAAAAAGAAACCCATTCAATAAATGGGCTAAGGAGCTGAACAGATTCTTCTCAGAAGAAGATATACAATCAATCAACAGACATATGAAATAATGTTCAACATCTCTAGCAATTAGAGAATTCAAATCAAAACTAACCTAAGATTTCATCTCATGCCAGTCAGAATGGCAATTATCAAGAATACAAACAACAATAAATGTTGGCGAGGTTGTGGGGGCAAAGGCACGCTCATACATTGCTGGTGGGACTGCAAATTGGTACAGCCAATCTGGAAAGCAGTATGGAGATTCCTTAGAAAACTTGAAATGGAACCACCATTTGACCCAGTTATCCCACTCCTAGGTCTATACCCAAAGGATTTTAAAACAGTATACTACAGTGACACAGCCATTTCAATGTTTATAGCAGCTCAATTCACAATAGCTAAACTGTGGATACAACCTAGCCGTCCTTCAACAGATGAATGAATAAAGAAACTGTGGTATATATACTCAATGGAATATTACTCATCAATAAAAGAGAATAAAATTATAGCACTTGCAGATAAATGGATGGATTTGGATAACATCATGCTAAATGAAGTAAACCAGTCCCAAAATCCAAATGCCAAGTGTTCTCTCTGATAAGTGAATGCTGATCCATAATGGAGGAGAGGACATTGGAAGAGTGGAGGAACTTTGGGCAAAGGGGAGGGAGGAGGGAGGGGGCATAGGAACAGTAAAGATGGTGGAATGAGATGGACATCATAGCCCTAGCTTCATGTATAACTGCATATAGGGTGTGATTCTACATCACGTACAACCAGAGAAATAAAAAGTTGTGTTCCATCTATATACAATGAGTCAAAATGCATTCTGCTATCATGTATACCTAAGTATAATAAATTCAGAATAAATTTAAATTTAAATAGAAAAAAAACCCAGAACCTTTGTTTTTTTCACCTGTTAAATTGAGTAAGAAATATGTTCTCTCTCCAAATTAAAATCCATATAACCCATGTGCTTCTCAGACTAGGCTTAAATTCAATACAGCTGTCTCCCTATGAACAAATTTACCAACACAGCATTTATTCAATCATAATGAATATAATTATAATATAAAACTATAGCCACTTGAGGCCAAATGCTTAATTTCTGAAAGAGAGATTGACAGGCAATACTTTTCAAATAAGAGAACCTCGTTTTCTCAGGACACAGGCTCCCAGCAAGGACATGTAGAGTAGTCTTTTCCTTGCAATAATGAACATCAAACAGCTTCTGCTTTTTATCTGGTGCTTTACAGGTGTGTCGTAACATCGCCACACCACTCTGCAGCATATTTTACAGATATCATCATCCTAGTAAAGTAAGCTATACTTTTACTCATTCTCAATTTTATATACTGCTGCAGATTTACTGCCAGCTTGATTTATGAACTTCCTTTGCTAGGTTTCCATATCAATAGAATGCATCATCCTATTCTTTCTATTCAAAGTTTTTCTGCACATAAAAACAAGCTGTGTTATATAAAAATGTATGTGATATTCTTTGAATGGAAACTAGATCAACAGAAGGTGAGATACAGGGCTGTCAAATGAAAAGACTATATTTCTAAAATAGAAAGAAATCCTACCCTGAATTGTCTCATTAGCCGGCTGTGTTAACTGAGGTAAGTCATTTAACTTTGGGAGTCCTCAGGTTCCTAACAGTGATAGCAGAAAACTACTTCCCACATGGGAAATCATGTGTTAAAGTGGTTTGAAAAGAATAAAAAATTATACACAAATGTAGTGAGCTTTGTGGTACTTTAGTAATCTGACAAGGACTATATGTGAAGTTGTAATTAGGATTCCTGTTCTCTTCCTCTTACTTCCACATCTTCTTGCAGAGAGGATGCCCGGGACAACTCTGGAGGGAAGGCATGCCTCTGTGATTCCCTTCAACTGTCATCCACCTCTATAGACTCTCCTTCCCAACTCCTCAGTTCCCTGTATCCCCATAATGCTTCTGTCACCTACCCCCTAACTTCACAGTTTCAACATTACAAATGTTAAAGTAAAAATCTTACATAACCTTGAGAAAATACTTTGATCTCTCTGATACAAGGGTTTTCAAAGAGCTAAACCCTATTCTGAAGTTTGTGCATATCACTCCACATTTATTTTATATTTATCTATAAGTAATATTTATAACTACTTGTATGTTTTTAAAATTTATTTATATCACATTTTTATGTCATTCTGAAATATTTTGTATTAAATTTTTTCCCAGGTTTTTCTATATTGATATATGAACTCAAGTTTAATGATTTTAATTATGCTAGGCAATTGTATGGCAATGCTGACTTTTTATCCGTTTCACTTTGAATTGGGATTATAATTTGTTATTTTAGGTAAAACTATAGTAAACACAATTGTATGTCTCTTTTTGCAATTGAGTGAGGTATTCTCTGCTAAATTTCACAGCTGGAAATAATTTTCAGGGTCCATGCTACATGTGAATAACATCTACTTACACATATATAAATCCATTCATTTTATCTGTCATTAATCCCATCTATTGAGTTTTCAATTTTTGAGATTAATTTTTCTAGAAAATCTATTTGGTTGTTTTTCAAATATAATAAGTCACTTTATAGTGCTTGTTACACATGGATATTTTCAGTATTAGAGTTTTTTAGATATACTAAGTGCGATGATTAACTTTATACATTAACTTAACTAGGCCATGAGATGCCCAGAAAGCTGACTAACCATTATTTCTTTGTGTATCTATAGCACTTAAATTGAGAAACTGAGTAAAGAAGATGGATCATCTCAAGGCAGGTGGGCATCATCTAATCCACTCTTGGCCTGAATAAAACAAAAGGTAGGAGAATGTTGAATTCATTCTGCCTGACTGTTTGAGTTAGGACATTGATCATCTCTTGCCTTTCACACTCATAATTCTCAGGCCTTCAAACTCAAATGGGAATCTACACAAATGGCGCATTGGCTTGCAGCCTGTGAACTAGAGCACCAACTGTCCTGAGTCTCCAACTTGTAGAATGCAGATCCCAAGACTGCTCAGCCTCCCTAATTGCATGAGCTAATATTTTATAATAAACTATTTCTAGATGTATATCTCCTCTTGGAGCTGTTTAGAGAACCCTTACTAACAGTAAACAGAGTTGTTTTATTATCCTTGTTAGATGTTTCCAACATTTGACATCTTTACAGGTCCACTCTGGCTCTCCATTTTATGTTATCTTCTTCCTCTGATGGCTTACTGCCATGGCTCCTTATTTCCTTCTATATTTATTACTTTTTTGATTATGTGCTCTTGTTGTCTTTGAAAATTATTGTGGGGTCTTGAGAGCTGTGATGAAAGTAAATGTTTTCTTCCAGGGAAAGTGAATGTCTTTTACTTCTTGCATTTTCTTTGGGAACACATATAGCGTCTCTACCAGTCAAGGGAATAGCCTAAATTAAATTCAGAGTTGGTAATAGCTATATAGGGTCTCAATTAAATATGAAAATAATATTCTTCTAGATCTTAGCTTTCACTTGCTTCTCATCTGTAAGATCTACCCGAAATACAGTCCATCTGTCTTAGATCATCAAATTACATAAGGGATAAGACATGTTGAGCACTCTGACAACCTGTTTGGATTAGCCTAGATTTTGAAATGGTAATTTCTTGCTATTTGGATTATTTTTGATATTTAAAAAATATTTTTATCCAGTATTTTAAACCATTTGCCATGTCTGGTTAGGTCCAAATTACCTAATGTGTCATATTCTAGGAAGTAGAAGGTCATCAATCAGTTTTAAACGTTCATTTATAGTTGTTTTTTGTACCCAAATGTTCAATTTGATACTTTTTCAAATCTGTATGGGAAATGTTTAGTTCTTTTGTTTATGATTTTGAAACCTTTTTTTGATTTCTTCAATAATCAAGACAAAATTATTTTTATATTCTGTATATTTCCAATATTTTTGAAGTATTTGCAGATTTGATAGCTAAGATTAATATTCCTATAAGCACTCATTAACAAAGTAGTTTTTCATATAATTAACAGTTTTACCAATTGAAGGCTAATTTCTTTGGAGTTTTATCGGTTACCATAATTTGAGGATTGATTTGTAGTAAGTTCCACTGTTGAGGTTTTGTGTTTGATTTTTATAGACCCTTTGGTGCTTCTATCTGGGCACGACAATAAATTAAATTTTCAGTATTGTATTTTGTGGTCTCACAAATAATGTGAATCATATCCACAGCTTCAGTTATGGACTTATGGCCAGTAAATGTTTTTAACGTCTGTCAGGACAGAGGTTGACACATGTAGTTCTTCTCACGCTGCTCTCTGAACTTGTAGATGCAAGACCTCACTTCGTGGAGGGGTCTTTGATTTGGATTCACTGTGCCTGGCATACAAGTTTTCCCTTGGCCTCCACACACAGTCCATTAAAACTCAGCCTCTGGCCCATCAGAACCTGGTGCATCTTTCAAGTCCAAGGCTAAGGCCAGCACTCTCTTACCTTTAGAGAGTTATATTTTCTCTTCTGACCTCTGGTTATTCATTTTACTCCCTTCTTTCTCATCCATGCTATAAAAAATGACATTTTATGTATTATATCTTTCATTTTTTGTGCTGTGTGCCAGAAGGTATTTCTCTACACATATCAGTGAGCCATATTTTGGAAAATGGAAAGTTATCACATCCTTTCAAATCTTCCTAATTACCTTCTTTCTTTCTGCCTGACCCTTCTCAGTTCTCACTTTTGTACCCCATTCATCGCACTACTGCAAAGTCCATATTCAATAAATATTTAGTGAAGTAAATTATTACAGAATGATAAGAGAAATTTTGTTAGTTCTTTTTCCAAATGGATCATAGTTTATCAACACAAGTTCATTATAAAAAAGTAACCTTCCATGCCTAGTTTCTAATTTTTAACTTTATATGTATCATTCATTTATAAAACTAACAATTAAGCCAATTTTTTATGACATATACAAATAACTTTCATTATTTTGTATACAATAACACAGTCAGATATGACCTTAAAATTTAGCCTAAAAGAGTATAAATACACATTTAGCATTCATCATTTATTATAATATTTCTAGTCTTCCCTTCATCAACATAGTTATTAGATAGTATTGTAGATTTAAGCAAAACTGTTGTCAGGACCAAAATGGATTTATGGGATGAAGAATAGAAAACTCCGTGACCATTCATTTAACACTATTAATCTCAGACAAAAAGCAAAATTTGATGTCTGAAACAACTCTCAACTATGAATAGATAAGTAACTTATGTTCAGCCAAGTCTATGCATGGTTAGTGTTGGTGGATTCTTGAAATGTGAGAGTACTACAGCATAACATATACTTTTCACTCAGAAACCTAAAGGAACCAAGATCCATATCTCTATTTTCAACAGTAAATGAAAAATAATAGAATTTCCCCCTTGGAAAGGTGGGTAAGGAATATCATACAGAAAATACAATTAAATCATTAAAGAGAATCCTAAGGATATTTTTTCATAAAATCATGAGAATCTCAAACAAGAACTTGGTAACAACTACCATACATGCCCTTTCCAAGGCTATCAAAACTTCTGATTTCAGAATAATTTTTGGTTCAACACAGAGTCTGTTTACTGTTTTGAGGGAACTTCATTCAAGTAACCAGAGTTGAGAATTAAATTTAAGAATGAAATAACTTGATATATTTGTCTGAAAAGAAAAATTAAGTGGAATTATGTTATAATTAAAATTTCCAAATGAAAATTAGATGAACCAAGGGACTTCAGCAAATTAGTACATTTCCATCATCCCTGGTAGGATGTATGTGGTACATTGCTAGGCATTCTCTAAAACAAGACACATGTGACTCTTTCCAGGATCCAACTTTCATATAAGCATGAATTCAATGCTGAAGATGACATATGTGTTCTCACAATTTATTACTGAGGACACCACTTGGTAACAGTCTCATGGGAATTAGTTCAAGGTCTGGTTTGTTATCTGGCTAAAACTTCAACTTTGAAATAGTTGTGTTTATCTCCCTAAAATCCAAAAATCAAAGCTTCTACACCATCATCTCTCCTTCAGAAGAAAACAAAAAATGAGAGCAAGCTTATAAAAACAAGGATATTTTAAGACAGCGGTACTTGACTTTTCCTGCCTAAGTGAGAATTTCCTGCCGAGAGAGTTGATAAAGTGCGTTAGAGACAGCTTTCCTGTAATTAATTTTCTTTGTGTGTGAATTTAATATTGATGCAAAGGTGTTGCTCATTTGACAACCCCAAGGTTTAATGTCTAACCATCCAACAGGAAAGGAAGAACACGGCTTCCCAGAATTCCGCATTAATTAGCTTCAGTCCTCACTCTATGGTCCTCATCCACTCATCTAAAACTGCTAATTGTTATCAATTGAATGATTTTCAGGATGAAATCAATACCTAGCAAGAATATAACTCATTTACAATGCTTGTTGAACAGCTAGGTAACAAGGAATGTTCATACTTGTGACTCCAGGCGAGATTTGAACTTCTAGTAAACAGAGAGGTGACATCATGTAATGCAAAGAGAATTGAACTTGAAATAACAATGACTAGATTCCTGTTCTACCTGATTTTGGATAAATTAAATAACCTGAGGGCTATGACACTTCATTTCTTCAGTGACAAAATACAGATGAGTTCAAAGCCTTTTCTAAAGCTAAATTATTATTTTTTAATTATCATTTCCAACGCACTAACCAAATTCTATGGTTTTGTGAAGTAAAGTGAGATTAGAAGTTATATATTTGGTAACATCACAACTATTGTGTTACAAGTATCTCCACTTTAGTCTTCAAGAGTTGAGGAAAATAGAACTTGTGAAATATTGCCATCTATTCTATTTCTGCTGTTCAATGTTTGGTTTTTACAGTGAAACGAACTGAGACATTTGAGAATATAAAGGATTTTAGATGAGTGATCATTGAGTGACTGAGGCTCTCAGGAAAGAATTTCAAAGATCCCAGAGGCATGCAGCTAGATTATATAAACATATTTTGAACTGCACCATCCCATGCATGATACTGGCGCCACAATTGCATTAAGTGTAATTTTATCCAAAATTTGGAGAGGTGTTCTGAGTTTGTTTGTCTGCTCTTCTGTTCTTTCTCAAAAACCCTAAGTGGAAATGGAGGTAGTGTAGACAAATGTGTCCAGCATTAAGAAAGCCCCATCTAGACAGAAACATGTTAATTGCTGCCAACTTTGTCAAAATGTCATGCTGGCCTCCGAGTGATTGCTACAGGAAACCTCAGAGTTACATTCATTTCTCTAGAAGCTCATCTTATTGAATTCCAAGGAAAGGTATTCTCCCTTCATTTTTCTCTTCCTTTTCTTAAAGCAAGGATGGTAGGTAAAAGGAACAGGGCAGAGTTGTATCTCTCTCTACCTTCTGAAATCCAAAAGCCTGCTTCTTTGCCAGTCTGTTATAGTTGTCATGAAAATGCATTTACTTATCTTTTATGCATGCCTCCCTTACCCCATCAACTAAAATAAAGTTTATATTTATTTTTCTGGAAATACCCAAAGTGGCCCTGGCTAAGCTTTGAATGTATTTTTCTATATGCTATGGCTTTAAATTTTGCCGCCTGTTCTTGGCAAAAGGAGATAACTGAAGTAAGCACAACAATACTGAACTTGAAAAAAAATGCAAGGGCAACTGACTGCCCAAAAGTCAAATTATGATTTTTATTTGATGAATCATAAAACCCCTGATGGTGCTATTAAGGCTCCTTGTAGTTGTATCTCTTGCATTTTGAAATAATTTGCTATGAATTATTTGTTTTCCTGAAGTGCTAAACAGGAGAAAACTCATCATTTCTATTTGTATGCTTTACCATATGGAATTTATGAGCTCATCCTTTGGTTTCAAGTGTGTTTGAACAATTACAATTCATGTTTGCATCAATAACACAATAGGCCTTGGGCAGAGAGGTAGACATTGAGATATTACCTGTGTTTGAATGAAATCATGCAACATGAATATTCACTATTAAAATTATCTGCACAGAAAAAAATCTTGAAAAGCTGTCTTCCATCATCTTTATCATGCATACATTTAAACTAACTCAGAAAGATTTTTTAAAAATCATCTTTTCTTTAAAAACTCAGCTGAGAAGTTGTCCATTTTCTCCATTGCAAGAATAGTCAGGAAGTAATCTTCCTTGGGGCTGACTCAATGCCTTTCTACTATATTTATTTCTTATTAAATAAAGAAAATAAATCCAAATTCTAAATCTATTCTTATGCTTTTTAAAGTCAACACTGTCATATAATACATACATATGAACTCTCTGCTTTTAGAGTCTCAATTATAAAGAAAATTATGTATGCATATCTCAAAGAGAACTACTTACAAGAAACAGTGAATGGTCATGGTATTTGAGTTCTGTCAACTCCACAGACATTAGGAATAGTGCTTCAGTTGCCCCAACCACTCTGGACATCAATTTCTTCATCCCTGGAATGAAAAATTTTCTCTTGTTGGGCTCACTTACTTCTATTATCTCCTTGCTTAGGAAAGTTCCAGATGGTACTGTTGCTGGGGTTGTCCACTGAGAACTGTACTTTTTATTTTGAGATCTGTTAGGTTTTGTCATAATTTTAACTTAGGATACAGCAAATAAATACTGTATACTTGCAATTCATCATAACTTGCTTTGAGATAAAGCAGGATGTTTTTGAAATAGTTAATACAGTTTGTTTTTAGGCAATAGTAGGCTTTTCCAAAAGAAATGTATATTCTGTAAGAAATTTAAGAATAACTACTAAAATGGAAATTTATTGTGCACTCCATCTGTGATTCTTTAATATAGAATTATATTCTGGACATTGGCTTTTTTCATTCTGCCATGAAAAAATAGTTATTACTTATTGTCCCAAATAGACTATGCACATCTAAATTGCTCAGGTTCACAGTCTTGTGGTTTTTGTTGGTGGTGGTGGCGGTGCTGATGGTGGTTCTTTTTAACCTATAATGGTAAAAGATATAAACAAATAGAAGCCTATGGAGGAATTAGGAGGCAAATGGTGGAGAAAGTCATTTGAGCTAAGGGAATTGTGAAAGCTCAAGTTCCAGGAGAGATTACTTGTCAAAAAAGACGGGGGGATTTAACTGACTCTGCAAAGATCAATTTGAGTAGAGGAGATGATGGGAAAGTATCCCGTAGGAAGAGCACCGTGTTACTTCTAAGAGTCATTGCAGTGAGTTTTATATACTGGCAAACAACTAGAAGAAAATATGAAAACCAGAAAACAATTTGGATGTTGGAATAGTAAAATAATAAAGATTTATATTTCTTCTATTTTATTCTTTATTTCTACATTTTTACCATCAATTAGTATAAAAAAGAATATCTTTCTTATTTAAAGACTTTATTTCCCCTTTCTAGTCTTGAGAAAGACCGAAGACATTATTTCCCCTTTTTAGTCTTGAAAAATTTGGACTGGGTCAGTTATTGTTAGCCCTGCATAATAAATAAAGAAATTAAGTCTAAGAAATGTTCAAGGAGTCCTAAAAGTGAACATGCAAAAGTTCTTGTGGACTTACACTGTTGAACAACTGATTATATATTCCCTAGGTCTTTGCATATAAAGATTTTACTTTTTGAAATCAAGCATTGCTTCCTAAAATAAAAATATTCATGTATGGTTGTTTTTACCAATTACATTTCATGGGGTTTCATTTTTAACTCTTGCTCTCTATTACTGATCATTATAAATTTATTTGCTATACAATTTATTGAATAGTGTTTCTATCCTTGTGTGTTTCTTCTTTTTGGATCCTTAGCCAGGATTGAGCAGCATAAAGCATCAGGTCTGAACAAAGCTCTGGAAAATGTCTTTAGTTTAAGCTGAAATGACTTTAGTGTATAAAGAGCCATGTGGAGTGTTAGTCACCAGGCTGGTGAAGAAAATGAGCTGTGACTATTTGTCAACTTGACCAAGCAGATGGCTGATCTCACTATACCCACATCAGCCTTCTGGGGAAGAACAAAACCAACTCCAATGGTATTTTTGACATAGATAATGTCAGAAAGTCTAATGATATATTAGCTTCTGTCCTGAGTTTCTAAGCAAATGACTGAGCTGATCAGTCCTTTCCAATCTAAAGTCATACTGGGACCTGAAAAATCCCTGGTCTTTTAAAGCATGCTTTAAAACCAGGACCCTGCTCAAAAAAGCCTCTCTCACATTTTCTGTTCCAAAAGCCTTCAATTTTAAGGTAGAGGCAAATAGCAGTGTCTCCATGCATAGGATTGGACCCTCTCCACACCCATTTTTTAGTCTAGGGCAGGGTTATATCTGTGGGATACTTGGTATTGATGCACCTGTGACATTAGACACAGAAGAAAGTCATGGACGTCCTTGCCACCCCAAAATGCTCATTCATGACACATTTTTCATTCAAAGAACCCTGACCAATAAAAGAACTGTCTGCCTAACCTGTCTGCAGGGGTCCTTGTACAGCCTTACTCTGCAGAAACTTCTATTAGTAAATAGGAGCAGATGTACACAAATCTCTTCCCCATCCCCATGAAAATGTTTCTGGATTTCTGATGATCTTCAGATGGCTCCCTGACCTTTGGCTTATCTTTGTATTTGATGCTTGCTTGTTCTGAAGGTCCTCTGGCAGGTGACTTGGATGCCAGAGGTCAATCTCTAAATTTTCTACTGCATCCTAGTTCAGAGTTCACTGGACACTAGCATCTACCTTCCTGTACTCTGATTGCCAACATGCCCACTTGGATGGGTTGCCAACACACAAAGGTTGATTTCTAGCAGAAATGCACTGAGAGCCATTGATTAACTTCTTTGCAAAAACCGTTTGACACAGCTTCTGCTTTGTTATGAAAAAAAAAAAAAAGGGACCTAACATAAAAACCATTAATCATGTTTCATCAAACCCTGAAACTGTCTTCTAGGTTTCCTTCACACACACACACACACACACACACACACACGGATAAGGAAAGAATTTGGAGGTGTTTCTGTTGTTTTTGTTTTTCAGTCTTTTGTCCTCAAAGTCCTAGAAGAATTTCATAGAGAAGCTTTTTTTATGAAAACCCTTAAACCAGTAGGAAAGTTCAACTGTAAGTTAGCTGTCCCTCTGAGTTTTTCCTTACTACTCTGGGTGAAAACGTAAAGCCACCTTCATTATTACTTTGCAGAAAGGAGAGTTTCATTCCAGTCAATGTGAAGCGGCTAGTGTTCTGGAAAATGAACCTAGGAAACTTTTCTCACCATCGTGAGCTGAGCTAACCTGATATGCGGTGGGAAAGGGCAGCATATTACTCTGGGTAAATGAGAAGCACACAGAAAATAAAATTGTTAGGTTTTGCTTGGAATTGAAAATTGTCGAAGGTTGAAGACTTTAATGTAGGGAGTTTATCAACAGCAGCAAAATCAGTGGCTTTATCAGACCCACAGTCAGGGCTGCAAAAGGCACTTCCTGCTGATGAAATTATAGAGCTCGAGATCGGGGTCCAGATTTTATACTCAGGAAGCCCTTGAAAACTTGTTTGCTGCTATCATGCTGAGGGAATTAATAGATTAGACTTTAACCCCTGAAATTTTTGAGGTATCTCCCCAAATATAGCAACTACTCAAAGAGCAGAGCATCCTCCAGTCTCATAATGAAATATGGAGTACTTCATTTTGCAAGAAGGTCATTTGCAGTAGCTTCTGAAGCAATGTTCTGCATGGAGGAGATGCCTAAGAAATGAGTGAACTATGCCTTTAAATTAAACTTCAGTTGTTACCAGTAAAGAAAAAGAATGAGCGACTATGGGCAAAGCTCATGTTGGAGAATATTATTCCTATGTATATCTTTTATTTGTTAATATAGTATAGACTTATGTAGACTTCTATACTGATAAACTGTTAAAACTATTTTGTAGCCATTATAAATATTTTTAAAGGGACAAATGACACAATTTAGAGACTTAAACACATATCCCTTGGTGGGATTAATTTGATTTTTACATTATTTGTCTATTGCTGTGACTGTATTACACAGTCACTGAATTTTTATTGAGCAATTGCTATATATAAAATTATACAAAAGAGATATAAAACAAAATGATCAGAATTGCTATAAAGGATGCAATAAATTTAAAAAATCTATATAAGCTTTTCTTGTGAATACCACTCATTTATGGCATATATAAGTTATTTGCAAAATCATAGAACTGAGTGTTTTCCCCATCTTTCAATCAATATCAGAACAGAGTCCTGCCCTCAAGAATATCTGAATACTATAAGGGAAATGGAGAAGGAAAACAATAATCAGAATATAGTGTGATTTGTTTATATTAAAAAGGTAACTAAGATTTTAAAGAAGTTTAGAGGAAATACACTAGAAGACATTTGACTTCATTGAAGAACTTCAAAAAATGGTGATAGCTGAAATAGATCTTATAAGAATCACAGTGTGAGAGAAATTTACTCCAGTCCAGGGGCCAGCACAGAGAACATGGCATCCAAAGCTATAAAGAGATCAGAAGGGCTCAACTAGATCAGGTGTAGAGATGTGATGACAAATCATCTTTCTAGAAAGGAAGGCTCAGACCAAAATATTGACGACTCTTTGAAGTCTAATCTTAACAGTAGAATCAGGTAAGAAAAAATAAAGAATTTAAAATAAAAATATAAAAATCGATTCAGAATTGTGATGCGAAGCAATATGGAAGACCCACTGAAGAAAAACCAGAGGCAAAGATACTTGATAAAGTGACTCAGTCACTGTGATGGGATCCTCAGAAGATCTTCCGAATTTTTAACCATTTATTTTTAGTGGCATGTAAGACTTATGAGAAAGATCAGCACATTCACAAACCAGAGCTGAACTTAAACTACATAGAAGCCATTTATTCCCTTGAGTACGTTAGTACGAATTGACTGAGCATGCAGCTAGACCAGAAGCTTGACTGTCTTCGGGCCTCTCCAATGAGATGCAAAACATATTCATTTCAAATACATTTTCAGAAATCTAAATAATCATTATTTCACTCAAGAAACTAATAATTGGAAGAAAAAATTTCATCTCCATTTGAAAGGTTCATTCTGGAAAAAAATATTTTACAAATTGCTCCATCCTTGCTAAGGAATGTCCATTGCTCTACCTTTTTATGGTCTACAACATCAAATTATTTGTGTTTAAAACGTTTCTGTGATGTGTAAAGCAGTTAGATTAACCCCTTATAGGGATATCTCTAATGTCATTCGTATGGAATTTTAACATTACTCTATAGGGTCAGACAAGCAAGTTACAGTGTTTGTCTATGGATTGGCTGTATAACCTTGGGCAACTTATTTACTCTCAATGGCCGAGTTTCTCCTCACTAAAATGAATATAATAAATTCCCAAGAGATTTTGTATAAGAATTCAGCAACAGCACCTACGATAGATACTTAGAATACTAACTGTCACTTAGTAAGCACCCAATAAATACGGCTTTGTGTTTAGCTTTCTAGAATGGTATTTTGCTTGCAAAAAAAAAAATCATTAAAAACTGAAAAAGTAAAAAGTCTGTGTTCTCATAACATTGAAGAGAGTAATTATCAGTATCTGCTAAGAAATATTGGCTTAAGTGAAATTAAAAGTCTTACTTGAAACTACCTTTACACGTTTTTTCTTTGAAAAATGATCTCATAGTTGGAAACAGAAATCAAATCCTTAAAGATATAAATATCTGAATTTATATTATTTGTGAAATTAAATATTCTCATTTTAATCAAGGAATATAAATATCTTATGTTTCTCTAATAAGCAATAAGAATAACTCAAAAAATGAATAAAAAATAAACTGGTCATCCAGTTTTAAATTTGAGATCCTTGACATTTATCATTAGGGATTTTTTAAATCCACACTCAATTATTTATTTTCAAATAATTTTCCCTTATATTTTTGCCATTTAGTATGAAGAATTACTTTAAACATATTCATTTACATAAAAGATTTACTTATCTTCTGTTTAATTATGAAAATTCTTGGAAAGAGATTGAAGGACAAATCTAATAAACATGAACAACTTCTTTTTTAGAAAAATACTTAAAAGATGAACATCTAAAAGATTCTTGTTTTTAATTTCTAAATTACAGTCATTACATAGCATACAGTATGTAGAATTGATTTTTACATCTGTGATGTTTTCATAGCCAAAGCATGCAAATAAATATGAGTAGTCTCCTCAAAAGCAAAGGTCAAAGATTTAACGAAGTCCCAGAGTTAAAAGAAAAGCTTCCCAACATGAAATTTAATATGATAGGGGATTGCATTTTAACAAATGGGTATAGGAGTTCCCTATGGAAGCAGATTTATTTGTGTACCTTCCTAAGATCACTTATTTACAACAGCTTGCAGTACATTTGCCAAAGCCTATAGCATACTAATGCAATTCTGCTTCATACTTATATATTTGTTTTCAAAGTGATTTTCCAACAGGACTATTATCCCTGCTTCACATACATACTAAATGACACCCACACACACAAAATAAACAGAAGTTACTTTCCCTAAGTTGTATGCTTCATCAATGTCCAGAGAACACAGAATTGTTAACTCTTCTTTTGCCCTGTGAGCATTAACATAGCTGTTTTCCTAAGTTTGAGGCCATCAGAGAATTAAATCAATACAACTTTTTACAGTCAGGGGCTTGGAATCATTCAGGAGTTGTCATTCTCCACTTTTCTACCCTTGACTTCAATTTTGGGTACTGTGAGATGCTCTGATAAGCCTCTGCTAAATACTGAAGATGCTTTTTGTCACTTCTAAGCTGGTCTCTTGTTGCATAAACACAGCATTGTGGAAATCTGAATGCATTTGAGGAAAGAAGTTTTCAGAAAACTCTTCTCTGAGGAGTTGGGTGGAGAATGGAAATCCAGCCACACGGGGATTGCTAAAGTATAAATGGGCCCAATATATTTTAGACTCAAATACCTGGGGAAAAAACTGCTGCAATTGGTCAGAATTATTGACATTTTGAGGATAGCAGAATGTTAGGCACATTTTTGTTTTCAACTGGTGAGAATCAATTCTCCCTTTACCTACTGTTAGTAGAGAAGTAAAATTTAGTAATGCCATTTTATTCTGTCTCTCTCTCTTTCTCTTTCTTTCCTGAATAAGACATAGGCTATGTCAAAATCAAGTTTCATTCACAACAACTTCAATATTTGGGTCCCGAACATATCAGATTGTAAAAGTGTTAAAAATTAATGATTCACTTCATTAACTAAGAAATCAGGCAGACAGAATTTAATTCCTGTGTAGTTTTTAACTTATAAATGAAGCAGATTCCACATATAATGCTGTTTTCCCCTAATATTAGATATTGAATTAATATTTTGAAACTCCACTAAGTGATTACTGTGGGAGGTGGGTGGGAACAGAATGCTTCTCTAACTGGAAGCAGCTGGAGCTGGATATGGCTCTAGCTGCCTCTCCTGTCTCTTCTCTCAGGCATTATGAGCTTCTCTCTTTTCCTTCGCCATTCATCTAGTATAATGCTGCCGTCGGGTAGGCTGTGGATATATGAAAAAATCACAAATGCTTCTCCTTTGAACAGATACAGACTATTTTTACTCAGATTATGACAAGTTCGAATATGTTTAAGACCGACACAAACAATTTCACAACTAAAAGAAGACCTGCTTTCACTGGTATGTACATTTTCATTGCATCATAAAAACTGCAAAAGGGAAACACAATTCTTCATACATATTAACCATTATGTTCTCCTGTGACTTACACGTTCTTGTGAAATAGACGTGCTACTGACAACAAAATCCCATAGCCCTTTGCACAGGCATACTTTAGTTTGCAAAAAGCACAAATGTGAAATAAGTAAAAAACCAAAATACTATGAAGTGACCTAAAATTATTATTATTTTTTCCTCCTGGAAATAGCTGGGGTTTGAGTTATCCCCACAGGAGTTGATAAGGTCACTATCACCTCAACCAGCAGAGGAAGTGAAGTACCTTCCAAGGGCTTTGTTGCTCTGGATGTTACCCAGTGAAGCAAGAACATTAAATTTGATTCCTGACAGATAAGCAAAGAACGACTTTATAAATGCTCTGATTCAAAAACAAGTTTATTTACAGACACACAGTCAGATATTTAGGATCAAAACATGTACTTGTTTACTTGCACATTTAGTATAAGAATGGTAAGTACTAGATAGACCTGGCAGTTTCTAAAGTTCAGCTGAGTCTTACCTCTTTTTATTTAAAATATTTGTTAGTTTGCAGGATCCAATTTCCTATTTCTAATAAATAAGTAATTTATTTCACCAGTCTTGAATTTAGCTTTGAAAATATGGTTGGGTTATACCAGAATAAAATGACAACAATTTTTTTTTCTTAAAAGTATATGTTAATTATTTTTAAATAAAAAAATCTTAAGAGTATTTTAGCCATTAGAAGCAACATTATTGAGAAAGTGGTTTAATCTAAAACACTATGGAATACCAGAACACCCAGGAGTGAAAAAGAAAATCCCAACTGCATGAACTAATGTTCACCAGTGATGATATTTGAAAATAACTGTATCATCTATTTCCCTCATTTTGGGGGTCTACCAGTCCTATAGTTTCCTGAGGGCAAAATATCTTTGCTAGTTTACCTCATGTTTTCAATGCCCCTCTATAAGCAGTGTGAGAATTAGTAGTGAAATCAGAAATCTGCCAGGCTGAGATGTTGACCACCAATCTTGCATTGGTGCACAACTTCATTTTCCTTGATTTATGGAACCTATTTAGGCTCTGAAATTGTGAGACTAAACTAATTTGTAACATTAATTTCAGAGGTTTTACAGTTATAAATATCAAGTTTTACAGTTATAAATACAAGGTCTTTAATAGGATAGAATAAAAGACGTTTTTTTTTAACCAAAGTGGAACTATCTAAGAAAAAAAAAAAAGCACATCTGTATTAACTGTTAAATATTGAACCCTTGCTGTGAGATAGACACCACGCTAGATGCTTTAAACTTATGGGCTGTTTGAATGACAATGTCACTGCCTCTTAAACACACATATACACACATGAGTGAGTTTGGATCAAAAGTTTTTGGAGTAATGAGAAACAGCCATAGTTAATCAAAACACTGAGAAAAAACCCACTTGATGAAATAAATGATCCTGGAATATCTGGACAAGTAAAATACCAATGGCCAGTAGCAGTTGGTTGGTCCCACTTTCACTATAATAATGGTATGTATGCACTGACATCCAGCTTTTTAGTTCGAGACTTCTGTTTACGTGGTTGAGTCCTGTTCTAAGTACAGGGCTCTTACAAACCAACTTTCTGCCAAAGGGCTTACTTTATTAAAATGGGTTATATTCTTTTGGGATTTGGATTTTTTGGGGTTTTGTGGGGTTTTTGTTGTTGTTGTTGTTGTTTTGAGCCAATCTTAGAATACTCAATTAAGGACCACACGTGGGGCAGAGGTATTTCCAGAACAAGTTGTACTGGCTATTCATAGGCTGTCTTCTCTCCCTGCGTTCTGGAAGATAGGTTCTGGAAATCAGATGGTGGCCCATGCAAATGTGTGAGGGACACTCACAGTCTCCGGTGTGGTCCTCTTTTACATTCTACATGCAAATTCAAATATGCACAGATTAAGAATTGTGGTTCATGACTTATCAGAGCCTTGGATCAATTATAACAAAACTGCATCTGTCTTACTACTCCCGGAGATTTGCTTAAAGTCAACCGAGGTAAGGAAAGCAACCTTTCAGGTTCATAAACTTTCATCAAAGTGAGCGTTCTCTGGAGTTTCTTGCCAGATGATCACAGCTTTAAAAAAAAAACAAAAAACCTCTGTAGATATTTAACAGCTGAGACATTTCCTTTGGATCTTTTCTTAAATTGAGAATTAGGGAGTTTTTTAGTTTGTTTGGTTTTTTAAAAGCAAATCCATCCCGCCACTAAGTGACTTATATGAACATGTGCATTGAGAGTGATTTCATACTTTAACATTATATGTAAGCACTTTTTGGCTAACACTTCAGATTCTAGCTAATTCCCTGAGGTATGGCCTATATAAGGCCTAATGACCCCAACTGACATAAGGTGTTATCTTCACTGGCATAAATAAAAACTGATAGAAGTTTTAATGCATATTTTACATATTTTTGTGAACTTCTAAAAAATGCTTGATTTTTTTTTTCGAGGTAGATAACATATTAAATTTCCTAAATGTGACCTCTTACAGCAAGTCACAACCACTTCAAGTGACATAATAGGTTCCTTTTCTCAAAAACCATTTTGAAAACATATTATGTTCTACTACTTATTTGTTGCTTTTAATTCTGTAGAAAATAGCTCTATATTTATGGTTAGATTTGCAAATAAAAAAAAAACTAAGACTAAGTTTCTATGTCCCCAAAAGAAATTCTACTAGAGCTTTAGGACTATTTTACAAATCTATTCAGTAGATGATACCTAAATCATTTTTTTCATACAAATATAATTACATAGTACATTTTCATTTATACCCTTAAAATAATTAAATAGTGCATCTTCTCCTACACTTACACACCTCACAAGAATTCATAAATACATAATCAGTGCATGAGGCCACAGACTTACAATAACTTGTTCTGCCTTTCAAAGGTCCATTTAAAATCAGGAAGACAGGCCGGAGTTCTGGCACTAAAATAGTGTGACTTTGAACATGTCATTTCTTTCCTCTGGTGGCGGATGGACTGAGCTAGTAAACCTGAGTCTGAGCAATGCTCCCTGGACCAGGGCCCCGTGGTGTCCAGCCTCCCTTTCCTGCTTTCTTACAGCAGAACCTGTAACTGTACATTTCTTGTCTAGCCTGGTATTAGGTTTACAGTCTCTGTGCTAGTTTATGTTTCAGGAACTGTCCAACAAAGGGAATTTAAAAAAAAATAGTGTCAGGACCTGTCGAACTCTTCATACTCCAAAATTTTAAATACATCAAGCTGATTTCCAGATTTCTATTTCTAATTTCCAGAATCTTATCTTATATAAGAATGAAATACAAAGCTTCTATAGAGTCTGAGAATATAGACATAGGGCTCTTTAAAAATTTACTTCCACTATTAGGAAAGCAAAAATCTCTATATCCAGTTGAAATAAAGGAACTACATAGAAGAGAGAAATTGTTGCTAAAAATTTAGACTGTGTATGGTGGTGAATATGTTCACTACTTTGAGATTCAGCAAGTATTTTAAATTTTAGCCATAAGGAGAAACAAACCTGTACTGTAAGCTTAGCCCAGAGTGTGGCCAGTGGCAGGAGATACTGTAATGATGATGGATTTCAACCTCTAAAGAAGAGATAACCAAGTTCTTCTATCTCAACTTACACTGAATCTCATAGCAAAACAAAATAAAAAACAAACAAAAAACAACCAGCCAAACAAAAACCCTTTCAAATGACCACCTTTCTGTAAATTGAATGTGAGTCAAAAATATAATAGAAAAATAAAATTATTGGGGGGAATGCTATAATAAACGAGGAAGATGAGAGTTAGAATGGATATACTTGTTTGAAAAGCAATATAATTTGTCCTCAGTGAATGTTGACAAAATAGGTTCAAAATTACATCAGATGAAGGCATGTTATGCAGGCATCCAGCTAGGAATTTCCTGACTGTAGCCCCTAGCTGACCTCATAGTTAAATGGTTGAAGCAAACTAAAGGGAACTTAAATTTTACATGTCTATGGTGCCATTCTCACTTTACTTATTTTTGGGGTAGTTTGGATTACTATTATAAAAAGGCCAGTCAGTATAGCAAGAAGTCATTCCAATTCTTTGAAACATTACATTGAAAAAAAAAAAAAAAGGCTCTCTTTTCAGTTCTCATCTTTATCATATGCTATTTTTGCCAATTTAAAGCTTAACAGAATTAACTCATGAAGATAGAGCCACAGTATATAAACACCATAAATTGACTTTTTTTCTGAATTCAAATGAAAATTGCTGGGTGCACGTCAATCATAAGAGAATTCTTTATTGTAGATGTGAATGTTAAAGATTTAATTAAAATTACAGAAAAAAATCACGTGAAAACAGAAAATATATACAGCATTTTTTAATTTGCTCTTATAAGGATTACCATGATAATGTAATTCTTAACCATCAACAGTTTGTCAGAGCACAGATTACACAAAAACAGGTATTATTGAGTGTATTTGATATAAAGAGAATAAAGAAAATAGTTTGCATATAATAACATCTATTGCATCTGGAAGTTTATAAATTGCCCAGCAGCATCCTCACACATTTAGACAGACAATAGAACAATATTAGTATTCAATAGAAAAATTCAACATCTTATTTACTAACCTTCAATGAAATATTTATTCAATTTCATATTTAAAAAAAGGAAATGAAAACTTTAAACAACTTTATCTGAAAATAAACTTAAAAATCAAAACTGCCACCTGATAAACCATTTTCTTTTGAGTGTATTATATCATCTTAAATTCTCTTGAGCCTTATTTTTAAAAAATAAGATCAGGTGCACCTTACCAAGGAAGAACTATTCCAAGACTCAGGAAAAAGCAAGTTTCCACCATTTCAACCTGTAACATTTCCTTAATCTTTTCCATTTGCATTTCAAAACTTCTCAATCTCAAAAGAAAAAAAAAGTAAACATATCTTGTTTATACCTTCCTGCTGTTTTCAATTTCAGTGTATCTAATAACAAAGAAAAAAATCATTTTTAGCATTAACATTTGTGGTTAAGGACCTAAGGCCATCTATCCTCATATATTGACATTCAGAAGGCCCGAAACCAATCTTTAATACATGAACACTAACATCAGGATCAGGTCTAAAGTACTGAGATGAAGCCTAAGATATCAGTTGCCCTACTTTCAGAACAGCTACAATTTGTATATAAATCATTTTCAGAGAACCCTGCCGGTTTCTACCAACTAAAGAGGAACCCCAGGCATGTCACAATGCTGCAGGTTAGCACCACAGAAAAATAAGAGTTTGATTCAAACTTGGACTACTTTCATGACAAAATACATCTACCTCTTTACCCTTCAATTTGATACTCCATGTTGAATGAGCAGTTCATAAATTTTAAAGACAGTATAATTTTGAATCCAAACTTTTAATACATAGTCAAGAAAAGGAGAGGCTCAACCACTGCCTTTCTAGCAGTTTCTAAGATGGTTAAAATGAGTATTAGACAGATCTATTCTACTCTGCAGTCTCTGGTATACTGCTTGGCAAAAAAAAAAGACTTTCAAAATATATTGCCCCCTGCAGTGTTTTGAACTGTTTTCTGAGGTGGGCATGGCATTTAGCTCAATTTGGAGACAAAGAAACTGAGGCAGGTGGCTGATTCTCCTAGAACCAAACCAGATGTTTTGGGACCAAGTTTTCTTCCACAGTATAGCATTACCTTACTGTCTGGTGCCCTCCTGTTAATTCCAACAATAACATGTAATGCAAGTCAAATACTAGAATATTGAAAGTTCAATTTCCATTGATGTATTAGGTGTTTAAATAAACATAAATTTACCTCTATATCTGTTCTCCATTTTTCTTAGCAAAACCCTATCTCATTCATTTTAAATATTCTTGAGAGTTCTAGATACATGTGTGATTGTCTTAGGTACATATTCATTTTTCCTGAAGCATAAGTAGGTACCATAGAGCTCTAGTGTGGAAAGCATTTCAGGGACCCCAGTGGTCAGAGGAGCCTTTGAACATGCCTGCTTTTCTTTAATATGTAGAGATTTGTATATTTTATATCAGATTTCAAGTAGGGTTTTGTGGGAAGGAAAGCACAAGTGTTTGGAGAAAGAAAGAAATGTGGGGGAGAAAGGGAAAGAGGAGGGAGAAAGGAAGGGCGAGAAAGAGGGAGGGAGGGAGGGAAGGAAAGAAGGGAGGGAGGGGAAAATGTACCATCCTAGACCATAAAATTTCTAATGTTAATACAAAATCTGGGAGGCATCAGATCCAGGTCATCTTAGGATGAAAGACACTGAGCCAGAGAACAGGATGGAAATATCCATATTTGAATTAGATCTTGTATTAAGATTGTGGTGACCTGTCTGACATCCTAGGAATGAAGGTGAGCTCTGAATGTCTCAAAGGTACACCACATAAACTTTTCCACTGCAGATGACTGGGCCTGACCAAAGGATATGTCTGTGCAGTACAATAAAGTCTGTTTGAGCTATCAGAAACCCTCCAAAACCGTGTGTAATGCACAACCTGTCCTTTTGCTAACACAACAGGTATTTACTACATCTATGTTTCAGGCTTACTCAAACAAGCTTATAGAAACTCCAAAGTTGTCTGTACTAATTTGGGAGAAATGGCAGTGAGAAGTATTATCTAAAATCATGATTCTCAGCCATGGGCAACTTTGCCATTCCCACCCAACCCGGGAGGGTATCTGATGATGTCTGCAGTACAGGCAAGAAAAGCTGATAAAGACTCTACACTAAAAATAACAGGGCCCCAAACAGAGACTGATTACAGCACAAATGTCAAAAAGTACCAAGGTCAGGAAAGTATCATCCAAGTCCCAGGACCATGAACTTGACTAGTTGATCCTCCTTGGATCCCTGCACAAAATTCTTTTTCTTCATATCTGAGAATCACCGTGAACTTAGAAGGTTTTGCACATGTTGTCTTTGGTTATAGATGGGGCTGAGACAAAATAAATTGAAAATACATCTGTTCTCCAGGGAAACATTGGGAAGTTAGAGAGCAAGGTTGAAGGCAAGATGTCCTTGGTCTAGATGGCTCAGGTACTGACATTGTCCATCTTTTTGAGAACCATTTGAAGTGACATGACCCCAAAGCTATATTTCTAGATTTTTCACATTTACAGACTTTATTTAATTTGAATTTATTCCTTTTAAGAGGTTTTGAACTTTTCCTCTTTGACGTGAGATTTTTCTGAGATTCACCCGTGTTTATATGTGTAAATAGAACTTTTTAAATTTCATTCCTCTATAATATTTCCATGTATGATTATAATTCATTTTACTAGCCAATGCTATAGATATTTGTGATGTTTCTAGTTTTCCACCGTTTAAAAAATTTCATAGTAAGTATCACAGTTTGTGTCTTTTGGTATACTTACAAAAGATATTTTTCTTGGATAGGTACCTTGGAATGGAGTTGCTATGTGATAAAATATAATCATATCCAAGTTTATGAATAATATCAAAAGGTTTTCCAAATCAATTGTGTCAATTTCTTTACTTGCCAGAAATCAAATGTATTCTGATTACCTGCATCTTTACAAGGATTCAGTGTTGTCTGACTTAAATTTTTGCAAATCTGGGACACATAAACTATCTAACTCATTTTATTTTAATTTCCATTTCTTGAATTACTAATTCAGTTGAGCTTTTTCCTTCTATATTAATTAGCCATTCTTAACTCTTCTTTGGGAAAATGCCTGATGATGTTTTTGTTCAGTTTTTTTATAGATTATATTTGTGTTGCATAATGTCTATATCTTAGTATTCAGAATGTAAAAATAGATATACATTCTAAATACTAATCCTTTGTGAGTTTTACATGTTACAGATATTGCCTTCAATGTGCTATCTTATCTTGTCACACCATTTATGATTGCATTTGATATATAGATGTTCTTTTTCATGTGTCAAAATTTAGCATTACTTTTCATTATTTATTCTTTTTTTGCATCTAGTGTAATAAGTCAGTTCCTACCTGATGGTCATAAATTCATTTGAATATATTTTTATATTTATCAAGTGTATTTTATTTTATTTTATTTTAGCATCTAGATCTTGATTTCTTTTTTTTAAAATTAGTTTTAATTGCATTTCAAGTCATAGTACATATATAGAGTTTTTCCATTTCTCTGGTTGCAAACCAGATAAAGTCACACCAATTGTGTCTTCATACATGCACCAAGGGTAGTGATGACGATCTCAATCAACCATCTTTACTATACCCATTCCCCTTTCCCACCCTCCACCTCCCCCATGCCGTGTCCAGAGTTCCTCCATTTCTCATATGTTTCCCATTCCCACCCCCCTTATGTATCAGCATCCACTAATCAGAGAGAACATTCGGCATTTGGTTTTTTGGGATTGGCTTACTTCACTTAGCATAATGCTTTCCAATTCCATCCATTTGCCTGCAAATGCCATAATTTTATTCTCTTTTATTGCTGAATAATATTCCATTGTGTATATGTACCACAGTTTCTTTATCCATTATTAAAGTTTTATTGTTTTAACTTTCACACATTGGTCTTTTATTGTCCTGGAATTACTGTTCGTGAAATGTGAGGGAGGGGTCCAGTTTGTTTTCTATTAACATCTAATTCTCCCAGCCTCACTTAATGAAAGGGCTGCTGGTCTGTACCAATCTGTAACAGCTTTGCCGTCAATCAAGTCCACATTTGATGAGTCTCTATCTGAGATCTATATCTTGTCATATTGTTCAATTAATCTATTCCTTAGTCGATATCATACAAGTTAAATTATTATAGCTTTAAGAATAATCTTGGGGGGCTGAGATTGTGGCTCAGTGGTAGAGCGCTTGCCTTGCATGCGTGAGGCACTGGGTTCGATCCTCAGCACCACATAAAAATTAATAAAAATAAAGATATTGTGTCCATCTACAACAACAACAAAAAAAGAATAATCTCGTATCTGGAGGGTAAACAATCTCACCTTTTCATTCTTCAGTAGTCTGCACCATCTTTAGCTTTGGGCTCTTCCATATGAATGTAAGAACTGGCTTGTCAAATTCCTACACACAGATGTGTATAAACCTTTTCTGATTAAGTTCACATTGAATTTTTATATCAATTTTGATAGAAACTGCCATGATTGTTAAGAATTTCTTTTTCATAATACCTTTTCATAAAAAGTCCTAAAGCATGTCAAAAACATTTTATAATATTTATTCCTAGATTATTTCAATATCCAGAGCAATTGAAAATGGTGGCAAATATATTTCCTGCTTGTTTTCTGTGCACAGAAATACAAATGATTTTAAATATTTATTTATAATCTAGTTGCAGTGAAGGCTTTTATAAATTTCAATTATTCATCAATTCTTTAATAATTAAAAAATACTGCATTTTTGCTTCATCCTTTTCAAGGTTTCAAGAAACCTTCATTTTCGTATTATGCATTCAAGGTCAATATTACATTCATGAAGTAGGAAGTTAGTTTCAAATTTTGGGAAAGGGGAAATATATGTGCCATTTACAAAAGTAGGAAAATGCCTTTCTGTTTTTAGTTTGCCAATTTTGTTATCATGACTAGATGTTAAACTTTATGGAATTCCATCTCTGTATTTGATATTTCTCTTTTAATCTGCAAATGTAGTGAATTAGAGGATGTTAATTTCTAATTAATCAAATATGCAATAATTCAATAATAGAAGTTACAATCAGATTAGGTAATTAGGTTGTGAAAGCCTTTGCTTTCCCCCACAAAGTCATTTAGAGACAACAGAACAAAAACCTTTTAATCTTCAACATTTGGTCTCCACCATCGGTCTTGTGCCAGCTGTCACCACTGTGATCCATGCAACATGGAGAAATACATATGGGGGGTTTTGAAGTCAGGTTGGAATTTAAACACCCTAATCTCTCTCATTCTCTCTTGGACAAAACTCAGTCACATGAGAAATGTTCTCTGGTTTGGTGTTCAGGAAGAAGTAAGTATAAATCTATCAAGAACCAAACCACCTTGCTATCATATCAATTGATGTTCTAACTTTGAACCAACTTTTGATTGATGAATGGGACCCAACTAAATATATTCTGAATACTAATCTTGACTTGACAAAATTTTATTTCATTTTTTTATCTTGTTTACAAGGTTGAGGTTGGTCAATTTTTTTCTGAACTTGACATTACAATTATTGTTGCTATGGTTAATATTCAATTTTTATTATTTATGTATTTACTTATCCTTCTGAATTTTTATGAGTCAATCTGGAATCTTTTTTCTTTTAAAAATTACATGCACATGATTATTTTTATTACCTTACTTCATTTTGTAAGACTATACTGAGCAATGCCAGCACTTTGGGAGGCTGAGGCAGGAGAACCACGAGTTCAAAGCCAGCCTCAGCAATGGCAAGGCGCTAAGCAACTCGGTGATACCCTGTCTCTAAATAAAACACAAAATAGGGCTGGGAATGTGGCTCAGTGGTTGAGTACCAAAAATACACACACACACACACACACACACACACACACAGCATGTAATCCCTGGATAGAAATTATTTATTTCATTATTATAAGTCTCCCCTCTAGGTTCTTCCAGCCTCAGTCATTTAAGCTGAGATGTTAACTGCCAGAATCTGCATTCCTCCTCTAAGGTAGTTTGTTTCTCATCTTTGTATTTTTAAGATTATTTCCTTTGTGCTTGGTATTCAGCATGCTATTTTGAAGCTCTATTATCAGGAGTCTTCATATTTTTTATTATGATGTCTTCTTGACTCAGAAGAAGGGATGCTGTTGGCCATAAAGTGAGATAATCCATAATGAGGATGATATTGGCTGCTATTAATATAGCAATCCAGACATTTTATGATTTGCTTTTTGATAGTGTATCTTGTTTTTTCTACCATTTTACTGTAGTTTATTGTTGCTTTTTGTTTAAAGTTAGTCTTGTAGCCAGCTTTTTTCCAATCTGATATTCTCTGCCCTTTGTTGGGAAGGCCTAGATCATTTCATGCTCATGTAACTACAGATATGTTTGGGTTGAAGTCTATATTTTCCTATTTGTTTTCTAGTTGCCCTCTTTCTCTGCTTTATCCAAATTCGGTGTTTGTAGTATTTTGTCAACCATTATAGTCTGAATAATGGCAAGCCTAAGATGTCCACATCCTAGTCCCCAAAACCCACAAATATATTACACATTCAGATATGATTAAGAAAATTGATTCCTCACTTTTTTTTAACAACTATCACATTTTTGTGTTAAACAGATTTATTTTTATTTTCTCCTTTTTGTGAATGGAAATGTCTAAGATTGATATCCTATGCCTGGCCAGTGTTGTATTTTGGAAGAAAAGCACTTGTTTTCACATTTCTATGCCCCAAGGTAGAGAAGAATCATTGTCCAGAATGCATTATACCCAAAGGCTCACCAGACCTAATCTAGAGGATTTCGATGATGAAATATGGGACTTTTGAGCTGATAAAATCTAAAGGAAATTAGGGTGGGGGGTGCTCAAGCTAATTATATAACGGATTGAGATTTTTAAGGACACAGGGATAGGGCAAATGTATTTTGTTTAAAAAATGGATATGAATCACAGGGGGCCTTAGGATGGAATATGGTAGCCTGAATAATATGTGCTGCACCAGCAGTAGTACACACATTTGCCCTGTTGGAATGTTTACTATGAGTATTGTCCTCTTTCAGTGGTTGTCATCAGGTTTACAATATGCATCTTCAAAAACTATGTTTACCATGTGACATCAAATATAAGAACCTCAAGACAGCATTTCTCCCTTCCTCCCTGCTAGTATTTTTGTGCTCTCGTTGTATTATATCTTGCCTCTACATTTTATAAATCTCACAACTGTTATATTTTTGCTTTAAACAGCTGGTTATCATTTAAAGAATTTGTGTGTGGGGGGGGTTGTCACTAGAGACTGGATCCAAGGCTTCATGCATATTAAGCAAGGGCTCCACCACTGAACTACACCCTCAATCCCTTTCTAAGATTTTATTTTAAGCAGGGACTTGCTAAGATATCCAGGCTGGACTCAAACTTGCAATCCTATTGCCTCCGTCTCCCAAACAGCTGGGATCACAAGCGTGTGCCATGGCAAACCAGCTAAAGAATTTTTTTTTAATGAGGAAAAGTAATGCACTTTATATGTCCACATATAGAATATTTCCTGTGCTATTTATTTCTTTATGTAGATCCATGCTTTTATCTAGTATCATTTTTTCTTCTATTTGAAGAAATTTTTAACATTTCTTATGGTGCAGAACTGCTGATGTTAAATTCCCACAGCTTTTGTGTTACTAAAATTGTTTTTGTTGCCATTATTACATTTTAAAATATATATTTTTTTCTTGATGAAAATTCTTGGTTGCCAATTTCTTTTAGTTTGTGTAACATTTTAAAGAAATTGCTTCATTGTTCTGTTGCTCATTAATTTCAGATAATAAAGTTGTGGTCATTTTTTGTCTCTAATCTTCTGGGTATAATATGTCCAAGTGAAAATTTAATCAACTTCTTTGCTTTTCTTTCAGCACTTTAAGTACAGTAATTCAAATTTCCAACACTTCTTGTAGATATGTTATAGATGTTGTGTATTTTAGTACTTTCTTACATACTATGTTTACTTTTCATGCCATTGGTATCATTTAATGGCATCAACATTTATCCTGATTTGCCTGTATTTCTTCCAACTTATTTTCCCTTCATTCCTTTTTGCCTCATGCCCTTTCCATTTGTGATCCCTTTCCTTCCATCAGATATAGACTGGAACTTTCTTTAGTGAGGTTTGTTTGTGGTAATCCCTCTCAGCTTTTGTTTTAAAAGTTTTAGTTTTCTTTTTTTCCTTCTTTAGTACTGGGGATTGGACCCCAGGAGTTATCTACCAATGACCTACACCGTTTTTTCTTGAAATGTATTCTATATTTTTATTTATTTATTTACTCTCAGATCATGGAATATTGAATTTGCTCTCATCTGTTTTTCTGTTTCTTTTGACCATTCCATTGTTACTGCAATTGTTACTTCTCCAAAGTTAATCCAGCCTTTCTCTCTGGCTGCTTGTAC